>BLAL01000045.1:0-168582 GCA_015698045.1 Rhizophagus clarus | reverse complement strand
TTTTTCCAAACTTTGTAATGTCAATTGAATAGAATATAAAATATAATCAAAAAAAATTTCAAAAATGTCGATTTGATATTTGGTACACCGTTCTACCTATATTTATTAAATATTTGACTTTTATTGTATTACATTCATATTTAATTTCGCAAAGCAATTTCACTAAAATACAAATAGGTGTTCAATAAAAAAAAATTTTATTAAAATTTAATGAAAATTTCGTCATTAAAGACCATTTTCTATAAAAAATACAAGCTTTTTAGAATCCAAGAGGCCTGAAATAGGACCCCGAAATATATATGTAAAGGTGGGGTGCAGGATTGCGTCGCCATCATAGAAACTTTTTATGATGTTAGATTTTGATTTGCGTACAATCCATGAATTTTTTTAACCGAAGTCAGATTATCAATTTGCGTATTTTTAATAGATTTTTTTAAAAGTAAGGGTTTTAGTTTGCGTATTTTTAATATATATTTATTTCGATATGATAAAAACATCAACTTAAATATGAAGGTAAATTCGATATTTAGTGTATTGCCAGTAACACATCAAATCTGAATTTGATAATCAGAACATTTTTTTATTTTAAAAGGCTTTTACAAAAAAAACAGAGAACCAAAAATTAAAGATTTAAGCCAACAACTGCTGAACAATTCAATAAAGTTTAAGCCTTTAAACTCCAATTCTTGTAAGAAATTGAGAAGGCTACCTACATTTGATTTTTTTTTAGATTTCAGGTTCAACCAACCAAGTCAGAATAGTAAGTTTTGCAGCAGGTGTTGCGAAACTTTAAATTTCAATTATTTTTTTATACTTTTGGATAGAAACAGTTTCATTATTATGTTCTTTTTTTTTGTAGTTTCGGGAATGTTGAAATATATAGTAAATATGGTAAGCTTCACGAAACTGCTTTTTTTATTTTTATTTAATTAGAAATATTAATTTATGTTGCTTTTTTTCTTTTTGTAGTTTCAGACTTTAGATTTAATGGAAAAGTGAAAACGGTAAGTTTTGCAACGCTCGTTGCAAAACTTTAATCTTTTTTTTAATAATATATATATATATAAACGTATATTTATGTTTCTTGTTATGTGTTTTTTTTTTAGATTTAAGACACTGAAATGTTGAAGATGGTAAGTTTCGCAATGGTGTTGCGAAACCTTAACTTTTTTTTTATTTTATTTAATTTGAAATGCCAACTAATGTTTCTTTAATCTTTTTTTTAAGGTTTGGATTTTCAGGTGTGAGCGGGAACTGAAGTTTCGCGAAGCTTTGATTTCCTTCAATATTTTTAATGAGAAACGTATAATTACGTTTCTTATTATATTTTTTTCTGTAGATTCAGGTTCAGAATACTGAAATGCCGAAATGGTAACGCAATTTGATATATATATATTTTTTTTGTTTTTATTTAATTTGAAACATGGCTAGGACTCTCCACTTTGAAGGGTAGAGGTCCTTAATTAAAGTTCTTTTTTATTTTCTTTTTTTAGGTTTGGGCTTTTGAGATGGATGAGAGTATTACGAGAAAGGGGGGAAGAAATAATTTAATAATTTTTGAAAAAGTAATTTTTGAGAAAAAGAGAAAGAACAAATAAAGAGAAAATTTTTGCCGCAGTAAAGAAAAAGATTTAATGGTGTGGGATAGTAGGCTTCGCAATGTCTGTTTGGCGAAATTTTGATTTTTTTTATTTCTATTTCATTAAGACGTTACCTACACTTTCTTTTACTTTCTTTTTGTTAGGTTTTGGACTTTCTGGGTAAAATTGGGAAAGCGAAAACAATTCATTTAAGTTTATTCCCAATTGAAAATGTAATAATTTAATATATATGAGGATAAGACAAATTAAATAACATCTGTTAACACGTAATTAATAGATAAAAATGCATAATTAAATCTATTATAAATAAAATAAATAAATTATCTCTAAGATTGATTCTTTCATCCCTTATGGAATTTCTTTTCAATGTCGAAAATTTTATTTAACTATTTTACTTAGTCATGAAAAAAATTAGTCTCCAATATTATATGATAAAGTCGGAGATTAGTTTGCTTATTTTTTTAAACTATTATATATATTCGGGGGTCCTCCCGAAATTAATCTAAAAAAAGTAGAAATAGTAATAATATTTCCAAAAAATATACAGTAGCAATACACTTAGGCATGAATTCAAAAAGTCAATCATCTAAGAGACCAAATTCTAAAAATAAAGTAAAAATCGTTAGTAATGTTTTTAATTCAATTTAAAGAAATAAGATAATTCTCTCTTTATTCGATTATTGTCCAGGAGACTGATTTCCTAAAAATCAAAGAAACAAAATGTAGTAACGTTTCTTTCACAGTTAAAGAAATCAAATCACTTCCGCTTTACAACATCCAAGAGTACGAGTTCCTATAAAACCGCATGAGATCAAACATTCAAGAGATCAAACATTCAAGCCCAAGAAGCTATGTGAGAAGTCCTTTAAAAGTCTATTCCAGTCCAAGAAAGGGCCTAAGTTGTATTAAAATACTTTCAAAAAAATTCAAATCCTATCCAAGAAGCCAAGCGGAAACCCACAAAAAAAGCTTAAGTCCATCAAGGAGCCGAATTGCCTATAAAAAAAGAAATCTAATTCAATCCAAGTGCCGAAGTTGCGACCTAACAGAAAGAATTCAGCAAAGAATTAAATTATTTAAAAAAAAGGAAAAAAAAATGAATGTTCGTTAAAATAAAAAACTAAAAAAAACAATTTTTAACTTATCCCACCCAATACCTGAAAAACCGTCTAAAAAAAAGAGAACACGTGTTTAATAATGTCGTTAAATATAAAAAAAGACTTTAATTATTATTATTTTTTTTTTTTTACTTGTTGATATCACCGAAAAATTGCCTAAAAAAGGGAAAAAACGAACATTTAGTTTAAAAAAAAAGGAAACCCGAACAATTGTAATGGTCAATTAATTGAAAAAAATTTTTTTTTTTTTTCCTGTTGAAGAAGTTCTGCTCCAAATAACTGATAAATTGGCCGTCTACAAAAAGAAAAAAAATCTCCTTTACAAGCATAAAAAAACGGTTCAAATTACTATATATTAACATCGTCACTAAACAAACTTATAGCTTATTCCAATTTTTCTTCTGCAATAAAATATGAAAATTTATTTATTCGTTGATCTTAAAATTGCAATAAAATGCTTGCTATATTGCTATATTTATATTGATACAGTATTTACATTAAAGTTTCAAAATTTAAGTTTGCTTTTTTTAATCTAAAATCAAATTAAATTCTTTACGCTTGCCCGGTTTGAAATTTGCCTTTTTTTATCTAAAAATCAAAATTAAATTCTTTACGCCTTGGCGGTTGAAATTCAACTCCACAGTCCCCACACGCCTGTTTCATACACATGACTCTTTCATTTGCCAAAGGTTGCCCTTAAATTGTTTTAATCGTAAATTTCTGCTTCATTATACGAGATCACTTCATTGCCTTTGAATTATTTCTAGCCAATTTCGAAATTTTGACAACCATTAATAGTACTAGTAAAAAAAGCAAGGAGTGAGGTTGTCAATTGCTCTAAAATATTCCATTTAACTCCAATGGAATTTAATACCCTTTCGATTCGGAATCCTCTCTGTAAATACAACGTTAATCCTTTTCGTCTAACGGCCATTGCTCTCCTTTAAAATCTTTTTTGTAACCTGTGACTTGATTGTCTGGCCTTGTTTTACGAGGTTTTAAAGCGCAAAATAGTTCCAATGTCCTATATGAACGTACCATAGAAACAAGGAATCTAAGTTGGCGTCTTCGAACGACTTCTTGGGAATTGTATCTTTCACCAGACTATTGAATCCGAAATACAGACGCGCGATGATAAAATTTTTATAGCTTCTTTTAATTTGATGTTTCTTTCTTCTTTATTTAACAGATAAAAGAGACTCTAATGAATATGTTTGTTCTTCCAAAAATCCAAAATCATTACAAGTAGCATCTGCCTCATCAATAATTATTGTGTCAGAAGAGTACTTTCCATTTTATTTAAGTCTATTGAAATAGCACCTTTGAAGGTAGAAAATTCATCCTTATGATTAATAGAACTTAAGTATTCTATGAGACGATTTCTATAATCTTCAGAATGTTTAAAGATCAAATTATCTCGGGAAGGTGGATTGTCTGGAAGTCTGTCGCTGTACTGAAGAAGCCGATAAAGATCTTTAGCTACTAATTCAGCAGCAGTATTAAGTAATTTAACAGGTTTATTAAAGTATTCAAACTTTAATTCCAAGATCTCCAACCTTTCGGTTATCTGAACCTATTCGACTAAAATTATTACGGAATTGAAACCTCATTTGCTTTCGTCTCAAGAGTACTAGTAGAGTCATTTGCTGATCGAACGTGTTAATACACCGCCTGAATTTCATAGCTGTATCAAACCGGTATCAATGTTCATTGTAAATGTTTCACATCGGTCCTCGTAAAATGTTCCATAATGCAAATGAAAGGTTGAATAACGTTTGTATTTAATTTATCAGTGACAGTTGCCGCAAGTTCATCATTATCTAGTAGAATTTAACAAAACATGAACATTAATAGAATGAACTAACAGTGCAAACTCTTCATAATATTATAATACTATACCTTTCTTAATCTTTTTAACCTTTTTAGCATCATCATTGTTATCTTCTCTTTTATCGCCTGTGTCTTTAAAAAAAAAATCAGTAAAAAAATACCGATCATACTACACAATATATAATAATTAAACATTAATTATACTTGTTGAGGAAGACATTTGTGGAATAGAGAAAATTTATAGGGAGGAAGGTAATAAGGAAGTGGTAATAAATTTAAAGAAAGTGAGGTAATAAGTTTAAGAAAGAAAACAAATTTTCATTTTTTAATGTAAATATTTCCACGTATTACATTATATTGACATAATTAAAATGGCATGATGTGCATTTTATGCCATACTCTTATAACGTCCAATAGTCGATCTACATTATATATACATTCCAATAGAGGTTATTACGTAATGCCATATCCGTTAAAATCCGTAATTACCACCTATATTTATTATTTGTGACTCCGCTAAAAAAAAAAGAATTCTCAATGATGATATTAACTTATATATCATCGCATCATAATAAGTAACATCAATAATATACAAAAATATTTACTATCACAGCAATTTGCATTTTTTTAAATACATTTTTTTTTTATTTTTTTAAAATTTCAGTGAGCTAGCAAAATTCCTCCCACTACGAGATGGGATTTCTAAAACTTCCGTATTCTTATCCAGGGTTTTATTTGGTCATAAAAAACCCTGGTATTTGTTTCATCCTTCCTTCCCATGCAATATTAAAACATTCTTTTGAGAATTCTATCAGTTTGTTCATTGTATATTCGGGTATCTCGGAGACATCAACCGCAGTAAAGTACCGGTTAAAAATTCTTTTAATACGACATCACGTGAAATGAAATCGTTAATTTCAACCTTCAGAAACCGTGGTTCCTCTTCTTTAAAAGAGAAAAAAAAGAGGAAAGAATGAAATTCATATTGACACTACTAATTATAAATACAAATTATTAAATACAATAAGATTATATTGGTTACCTTTCCGATTTACTTTGAAATTCTCGCACTAATTCTTCGATCGACACCTAAGTTGGTATCTATAATCGGAAAAAGATCTTCTACATCGATCTATGATTGATCTTGCCGTGCTACTGTAGGCTTCCAAATTCGGGAAAAACTTTTCTTACAAGTTTTTCAAAAGATGGTATGCGGGAAGCGCGATCTTAAAAAAGACATTTAATTTCCTCGTCAATCAGACGGTACTTTTCCTAAATAATAATAAAAAAGTTTTGATATCCATGAAAATTATCAAGTCACAACAATGTAATCAATACAAGGAATACGATAAATGCTTACGTGGTTTACGTGTTCAGATGATGCGAATGATGTGGATGATGCGTGCACTGCCGGTGCTAATTGTGATGTATCTTTCATATTTAGCATTTGGGTGGCTAATTGTAGGATAGCCGGATTTTCGACTAACCAATTGCAGATTTGCAATTAGTTTGTCATCGATTCGAACTGAGGGGAAACTGGACGTCATATTCGTATATTAATAACTAACAAATGAAGATATTTATGTATGAAAAAAATATTTTATTAACAAGATTTACCAGAATAGTTATCATCATCATCGTCGTCTTTTCCTCTTTCATTTCTTCTTCTTTTAACTCTTTCTCTATTCTCTATTTCATCTTGACGGCCACGGAGGGGATTCTGCTGAAGGTCTCTCTCTTGTTCTTGCGACCACAGAGGGGATTCTGCTGAAGGTCTCTCTCTTGTTCTTGACGGCCACGGAGGGGATTCTGCTGAAGGTCTCTCTCTTGTTCTTGATGACCACGGAGGGGATTCTGCTGAAGGTCTCTCTCTTGTTCTTGGCGACCACGGAGGGGATTCTGCTGAAGGTCTCTCTCTTGTTCTTGATGACCACGGAGGGGATTCTGCTGAAGGTCTCTCTCTTGTTCTTGACGACCACGGAGGGGATTCTATTGATCTTTGGAAAGGTCTTATTATTGTTTATTTAAGTAAAAATTAATATCTTCAATCAATTATAAATAAGAAAAATGCAAAATTCATTAAATTCATAAAATAAGATTTCTATGGCTGACTTCTGAGAAAACTCTCATCGTTTTCGTCGCTAATATCATCATCATTGTTAATTTCATTATCTTTTCTTGTTATAGTTTTTCGAGCATGATTAATTCTCCGACTTTGAGCAGTTTCTGCCGCAACTTTGCGTGGGTTTTGATTTCGTATTCGATTCTATTATATAGATGGCATTAAAGTAATTCAAAAAAAAAAAAAAAAAAAAGGAATCAAAAAGTATTCAAATATTACTTGGTCGGCCCATATTTAAAGGAGTAGAGTTTTGATGAGTTACGATTTATACAATAATCAGATCAGAAAAATCCTAGATTGTATTTATATCTGACCTAGCATTAAACCGCGATCACCAGTATAAGAACCTGTTTATTTGTAATCATGCCTTGTCGGACCATTCTCTGAATGCCACTTTTCTGAATATAATTCTCCCGAAAAAAAAAATTAAGGGGCATTTGTAGACCGAAATGCAAGCGATAACTTACATAACCCAAATCAACCGTGGACCGTGGTAACTTACATAACCCGGCTTATATGAGATAAAAAAAATTTTAAGGGGTATTATGATTTAGAAACTTACAGACAATATGGAAGATTTCTTTATAATCAATCATTGTATTTAAAAAGTAATTATTAATATGTAGTATTTTATTTATTTTTAAATTTTATTTCGCTTAATTATTATAGATTAGCAAAGATATTAAAAAAAAATTATTTTGTATAGTGTATTCGACTTTTTAGTATATTGCATGCCATATATTTATCTCATCGCATTTGTTATTATTATACAAATCTATACAATCCTCCTAAAAATACCGGATTTCATAAATTAATGATCCTTTCGACCTTACGATCTGAAATCCAGCTCTATTATTTACGAATTAAAATTACTTTAATTATTATCAATTATCAAATACGCGAATTCGTTTTAGCGTTCACATAATATTTATTATATAAAATTTAAAAAAAATAGGAAAATATATATAATTATATATATATACACATAGTCGAATGTTCGTAATTGCATACTTCAATCTTCAATCCCACAATTCACAGTTTTTTTATAAAATGTTGATTTTTTTATTACAGTTACAAACGGTTACCATTCTAGAAATAGGCGTTGCGCAACTGGTAGATCATTTTACCATTTCATCTCACGATGGACGTTGTGTAACTGGTAACCATTTTTTTTGGGTTGCTATTAGTACCGACGTCCTCGTCGTGCAATCTGGGTACTAGTTATGCTAGTAGCAAACGGGTACTAAAGAATGAGCAATTAAAAATTTTTTTTATTGTTGTAATGAAAATAAAATATTATGCATGAATTTTTTTTATCGTTAATAAAAAAACTTTTTTTCACACGGGTTTTCACACGGTTTGGTTATGCATGAATTTTTTTTTTTACATGAATTTTTTTTACACGAAATTTTTTTTACGTAAACATGTAATGCTTGATCGTTCGATTAAATATGATCTATTATATCTTTTTTTTGTATATAAAGATAAAAAAATGATTATTTTTTTTAATACCCCAACATAGTGGAAGAAATTTTTTTTTAGGTACGAATTTATAAAATTTTTTTCTTTTCTTTTATAATTATTAACTTTAATACAGTAATAATTTAATTTATTTTCTTATTGATAAGTTATGTAGAAAAACCAAAGCAGCGGTTTAAATTTTTTTTTATTAATTCAACGCGCAGTCAATTAATTAAAGCATGTCACCACCACCATCAAGAAAAAGGACGAGAAAGACCTATTTCCAGCGTCATTCTTATCGTCAAAAAGACAAAGAAGAAAGGAAATGGAAAGATAAATCATATGAATTAGAAAAGAAATACGATAATCTTTTAGAAAATTCTGCATATTTTATTGTTTGGGGATTTTTTATTATTTTAATTTTTATTTTTATTTTTATAGCTATTTTAATTAATAAATACTTCTAGTTTCATTTAACACTGTGATTTTGATCACTTTGATGACTTTTAACTAAAATATGTACGAAAATTATATGTTTTAAATTTAGTAATTGTTGATAGCAGCCAAAATTATGTTTGAAAATTTTATTAAAAAAAAAAAAAATTCATTATCATTGGCGCATATACAAAGAAGCTTCAAAATGTAAATTTTTATCGTCTTTCAGATTTCTTTTTTATGTAATATACTAATTATGGTTTTAACAATAGATTCTTGAATACTTTTTTTTGCTTTAAGATAATAAATTTACAATAAATATTTGATTCTTAAATTATTGGTAAATTAATTTGAAGAATGTTTTCCGTGTCTAATCAGAATATTTAAGAAACCCGTTAATATCACAATTCAAAAATTCAGTATATTTTTCGTATAATAATATATTATTATAAAATTGTAATTAAATGTACCGTCTAGTAAAGATATTATAATTATATTCAATAATTATATTGTTTATAAAAAGGAAATATTATTTAGAAATCGGATGTAAGTATTATTATGAAATCTGACACAATTACTATCTATAGTAATTATCGTCATTCAACTAATTAGTGATTATCGTCATTCAACTGATCGAATTGTACATTGATTATAATTTTAAAAAAATTGAATTTATTATTTGCTAATAACGAGAGATATTATTAATTTAAATTCTAGATATGATATAAATAAATTGGTTATTCTATGTACCCTAGTATAGTGATAATATCCTCATCCAACAGATACTGTGAGTTATATCATTAAAACTTTTCAAGTGTTTCTTAATCTTTTCCTGCTAAAGAAGTAAATGAACATCGTATAGATCTTCTTCACTCTGATAAGAATCTTTTGTAAGAATTAGATTTGGTAATCACCATTGTGAGAATGGAAAATTTCTGAACTGATTATTCAATAAACTTCTAACTATAGCTTAGGGCTAGGGGGTTCTTTTTTGGCTTACTAAATCTTTTATGCAGGTCAGATGAAAAAATTTTTTTGCGCGGTGGGAAAAAAATATATTTTTTTCCAGATGGTTCGGCCATTTAAAACTAAACTTGCTAAAACTAAAACTAAATTTGGTTTTTCTTGCTATACTATGTTACTTAAAACTAAAACTAAATTTGGTTTTTCTTACTATACTATGTTAAAAAAGTACTGGTTCTCACGCTTAGCGATGAATACTCATGTCAAAATTCTTCAATTGCTTTAATACAATCTCGTGAATAAAAAAAAATCTCGTGAATAAAAAAAATCTTCTGAATGAAAAAAAAAAACTCCTGAATAAAAAAAAATCTCCTGAATGAAAAAAAAAAAAATCTATTATAAATTTTAAAATAGCAAAAAAAATTGAATTTATTATTTGCTAATAACGTGAGATATTATATTAATTTAAATTCTAGATATGATATAAATAAATTGGTTATTCTATGTACCCTACTAGTATAGTGATAATATCCTCATCCTACAGATACTGTGAGTTATATTATTAAAACTTTTCAAGTGTTTCTTAACATATAGATCTTCTTCACTCTGATAAGAATCTTTTATAAGAATTAGATTTGGCAATCACCATTGCGAGAATGGAAAATTTCTGAACTGATTATTCAATAAACTTCCAACTATAGCTAAGGGCTAAAGGGGTTCTTTTCTGGCTTACTAAATCTTTTATGCAGGTCAGATGAAAAAAATTTTTTTGTGCGGTGGGAAAAAAATATATTTTTTTTCCAGATGGTTCGGCCATTTAAAACTAAACTTGCTAAAACTAAAACTAAATTTGGTTTTTCTTGCTATACTATGTTACTTAAAACTAAAACTAAATTTGGTTTTTCTTATTATACTATGTTAAAAAAGTACTGGTTCTCACGCTTAGCGATGAATACTCGTGTCAAAATTCTTCAATTGCTTTAATACAATCTCGTGAATAAAAAAAAATCTCGTGAATAATAAAAATCTCCTGAATGAAAAAAAAAACTCCTGAATAAAAAAAAAATCTCCTGAATGAAAAAAAAAATCTCCTAAATAAAAAAAATCAATCTCGGACCCAGAATCTTTTATAACCTTTACGTTTTTATTCTTTTCCAAAACTTCAAAATTTTTTTTGCTGAAATTCAACCTTTTGGTAAGTTGCGCTCCCTGTTTACTGGTACCGGTAACAAAGTTTTAATGATACAACTTACAAGATTGTTAGATAGTATGAGGGGTTCAAGGAAAACGATCACCTAGGTGATCATGGAATGCGAACTAATTGGCTCCTATCTAACTTGTACGTTCAAATTTGTTTCTAATAGTTTTCGTTTCTACTTAACGGACTGACTGACAATACTTAAAATAAGGTAATAATGATAAATTTGTATTTAAAAAACGGTCATAAGGGTCATAAGATAATATCCTTTTCTATTATTTTACTAGCCTAAGGATTTCTCACTTAGAAATTTATTTCTAATAGTAACTGGTTCTTCAAATTGATGGTAAGTTTCGAAAATAACTTATACAGTAATTATAAAATTAACGTAACAAGTTTTAAGATTTTTTTTTTTTTTTTTTTTTTTTTTTTGATAATAAAATATTAAACAATAAAAAGTAATAAAATACATAAAAATATCAATAATTAAATAAAACAAAAATAAACATCTACGAGACTACGACTTCGATGATAATCACTAATTGATCTGTGTATCGACGATATATGATTGTGTTACATTACTTCAAATGCATATTTAAGTGATATTTCTATTAATCTGTTGTGTTCGAACTTCATATATGTTTGTGTATTTTGATTATCCTTATTGGGAAAAATGCATATTAAGATGAAACCGAATGTTCGTGTATTATCCATTTGGCGCATACATATATTTCAGTCAGTATATCTGCAGCAAAATAATAAAATTCATTCATAAAAATTGAGAATTTAATTTTGATTAACAAATGTTGCGAAATAGAGCACGAAGGGATACTGTTACATTACCTTTTCGTATTCGAAATAATTTTAAAAGGCAACCACCACAAGGTATAATAATAGCACCACCAAATGATGATAATGGTAGTGACGGTGAAATAAATTTCGATGATGGTAATGAACAACGAAATAATTGTCATGATGTTGATATGCAATTAGAAAATGAAGAATATGATGGTTATGAGGATGCAGGAAATGATAATGTTTATGCAACATCGTCAGAAAATGATGATAATTATACAGCATCTTCAGAAAATGAAGAATATGATGATTATAATAGTGATACAGGAACAACATCTCTAGAAAGTGAAGAGTCAGAAAGTGATACAACATCATCTTCAGATAGCGGACAAAATAATCGTGCTAATCCCTCATCGGAAGAAAAAATATTCATTGATAGAGCACTAGATGAAAGCAATTTACCAAATTTTAATGGTAATTTTGCACCATACTTCCAAGATTTTACTACTGCTGCTTTATTTTGTTGGATTCATAAACATGATATCTCAACAAAAGCATACGAAGATCTTGTTGATATTATTATGAGTCAAGAATTCGATAGGAACCATATCGTGAGAAACATCCGAAGATTTCGAACATGGAGGCAACATCTTCCTCTTCTCCCAATATCTGCAAAATCCGTCCCAATTTCATCAAAAAAAACACCATCAACTTCTAAAAACTCAAAGATATCATATCAACTTTCAATAAATGATATCATTTGGTATGTCCTTAATAATCCATCATTAGTCAATAACATGTATTTTGGTCCTGGTATTGATTCAGAAACAAAATCTGAATTCTGGCATGGAACTTTGTGGGCAGAATCGCCTCTTTTCGGCCAAGAACAATTAACAATATCACAAGGTAAAGATCATATTTGTTGTTGTTTATTCTTCTTTGTGATTTTGTAATATAATATAATTTTATTGTTTTTTTTTAATAAATATCTAATAGAGACATATAAATGTGATAATTTTGTTTATTATTATGATAATGACAATAATGAACAACTGCAACTTGGCAGATTAAGGGCAATATTAATAAATGAAGTTGATAAACAATATCGGTTAAGAATCCAAAAAGTTCTTTATTATAATGATTTACCTGGAACTTTTAAAGGGGCACTAAGACAAAATCGTTCTCTTACTGGCGAAGTTTGGTTACAAGACCTATCAGTTCAAACAATAGGAATATCACAAATTTCTAAAAAAGCTAATGTGATGATGATATTTCAGTATAATCAAATTCCCGAAGAAACATTATTATATATCACTGAAATAATTTATAAACACGATCGTCAATGGCGCATTCGTAGTGTAGATTTTTCATATAAACACCCTGCCGACTATATCATAACAAGGCCACCACCATCTCCTTCCATGAAAGTCTACAAGCTATTTTTGGATCTTTATTACGATGATTTCGGCACATACCGAAATGTTTATCATTCATTAGGAGGGGTTTATATACAATTTGGAAACATGCCGAGTCATCAAAGGAAGTTGCTCAAAAATCACTTTGTTCTTGGATTCGTCCCATTCGGTGGTGATTTTAATGAGTTTGTAAAACCATTTATTTCCGAAATGAAGGAACTTGAAAAGGGAAAAGTAATGAATATACAAGGACAAGATGTTTGGGTAATTGCAAGTATAGGAGTTGTAACAGCTGACTTACCCCAAGGCAATGACTTGGCTGGTGTACTGCGACAAAATGCTAATAAAGGGTGTAGGAGTTGCACTATAAGTAAAGATTCATTCACTGATTTTACTCAAGATATGGCTTTAACTTCTCGATATCATCATTTGACGGATTCTGAATTTTCTTTAATATCTGCTGAAACGGTTATTGCTCAAAAAAAACGACTTAGTAGGGAATATGGATTGAAATTACGGCCTAGTATTTTAGATGAACTTAAAAGAGAAAGACATCTACAAACACCACAAGATATTTATCATGTTACTGCGGGAAAGATCGGGCGTCTACTCAAATTAACTTGTGAATTATTTTCACAAGAAGGAGAAAATGATTTCATCAAAACCTGGAAAGACTTTGAGAAACCAAAGACATGGTCACGTATACCAAATCCCATTAGCCACCGGGAAAGTTTTATGATGTCTGATTACCTCCGGGTTGCTATGATAATGCCTTTTATACTAAATCGGTTTTTAAAAGTAACTAGTTTGAAGAATAATGAAGCGAAAAATATTCAACAGCGAACTGGCGCATCACGTATTAATTTAGTAAAAAATGCTGTAATTACTTGTTGGGTTCATGTAGCAAAAACAATGAGTATGGTCTTTAAAAGCAAGTTTACGAATAATTCTTATGAAGAATTACAACAAAATCTTAAAGAAGAAATGAATATTCTCCCAAAGGTATAAATAATAGATGATTACTTAGTACAAATTTGAATAAATTATTTACTGTACTAATAATAATAAATGATCTTTAGGTTTTCTCTGAATTTGTCAATTTGCCAAATTTGCATGTTAGTATCCATTTACTAATGCATGCAAAAACTTATGGTACTCTTATAAATACTCAATGCGGTATTAAAGAGATGGTGCATCGGATTTTTAAAGCAATGGTACCACGGACAAATCGAAAGAATATTGAATTAGATTTATTAAAACGATATACCACACTTTTCGCAATTCGTCATCTAGTAGATGGTGGTATAGATCAAAGGTTATCACGACGTTGTGACGGTTTTACTTCTATGACATCAAATTTTAGGCATATATTAACCAATTGGTATATTACCGAAGACAAAGGAACATCAAACGAACATGATGAACAAGATGATGGTTTGTATTGTAATTTATTATTTACTAAGCGATGATACTATTTTTTTTTTTCTGAAAACGTTATTTATTTGATTAATTTTATATATATTGTAATTTTATTATAGTAGTAACTTCTCCGGTAAACTTTATTACAAATATTACCTTAAAAAAGGAAGTATCCCGACAAGATCGTGAAAATGTTATGTTGAACTTGCCACATTTCAATTCTGAGTTGCTCCTTTCATTTGAAGATATTGGATTTAAGTCAGCTCTTGTATATTCTCAAATGAGTTGGTATAAATTGGCAACATATACAATAGAAGAAACTACTAGTGGTGTCTTCTCCAAAATCCATCTTCATATTGGTGACTTCGTGACAATACAAGAAGAAAATCATGATGAATGTTATGCAATTATAAAAGGAATCTTCAAATATAAAGCCAACAATAATAAATTTTATGCATTTATTATTCTTGATTGGTTTGAAGAAATTAAGAGAGTTCATCATGTATTGAAATGTCCCCTTTATCGTATTCAGGCAACCGATGATACATGTTGGAGAAGAATATTCCCAATATCAGTAGTTGACCATGTGCAAAAGGTTCACTTTGTTTATGATGCAACGAATGAATGCTGGATAAAAAATAATTTTTTTTTTACTGCTATATAACTTTATAATTAGGACTTCTATTATATGAAGAACTTATTGGTGTTATATTTATATTTGTAATTAGGATGAAATTATTGGTGGTAGTAATTGTTATTTAAAATCAATGCATTTAGCGATTTTTCATATCGTGATGACATCGTGACGATCTCGATCTGATCAACCAATAAAAACCTTTATTTTTTGTTTTTTGTTTTACTGATAAAAACCATCACACTCCTCTCTTTTCCGTTAGATACTCCTTTTACGTAAAAACGTTAGTATTTATTTATGAAATTTTGATACCTTTGAAATAAAGTTTTTTTTGAGATTTAACTACTGTTTTTTCACAATGGTATTTGAAATAAAATAAATATACCAGCAAGTACGGTATTATTAACTACATTTACTTTTTTTTCAGTATTTTGATGAGTTGGAGGTATAAAACAAAACTCGAATGTTAGTTTTTAACTTATAGGAAGTTTCCTTACGTTTCTTATTATTTTTTTAGGTACTTTTTTTAGGTCCAACATTTCTTTTATTAATTCTTTTTAGGATATTGATTAGGAGTACTGGGTACTGGAAATTAAAAATGGTAAGTTTTCGCGAAACTGCCATTTTCCTTATTTTTTTTTTTTTTTTTTTCATTATGTCTAATGACTTGTTGAGCAATCGCTAGCTAGATGTCGAGATAATAAATTATCCTTCGATTATCGTAAAATTGTTAGTAGACCATGGCATGTTTACAATAAATGAAAACAAATCTTATCCAACTCCGGCACGGATGATCGATTACTTAGGGTTTCAAATCTATTCAAAGGCAATGACACTCAAATTGCCAATACACAAAATAAAGAGCTTAGTGAGGGAATGTCAGAAAGCAAAACAACTCAAAATTCTCTCGTATGAAAACTTGCCTCGTTAATAGGAAAGATTGCGAACGCGATTTTCTACATTCCGCGACCAAAACAGAGAGGTTTGAAGTAGAAGGATGGAATGGCTCAGAAACCATCATAGATTTATGTGTTAAAACGGCTTTCTTATGCGCACTTGTGTCCGCAACTGTTGCATCTTGTTTTCAGTAAGTATGATATTATTATTAATCATGTATTTCTTAAAAGCTGAATGGTATTATTAAATAAGTGTAACGTTATGCTTCGTTTACAGAAGAAATATTTCGATGTCACTGAGTAAATATTCTGGAGATGAAGTCGCTTAGAGAGGTATGGAACAAACTGAATAGTATTATTGGTGAATTATGTTGTTTTATTTTGTAGAATATTAATGTACTTAATAAGTTTCTGGAAATAAAGTTCAAACAAACTAGTAACTTCACTGCTAAATTGTAATTATTTATTTAATACTAGTAATTAAATTAATATCTATCAGATATGTAATAAGTAAAATTTTGATTATTAATAATTAAATTGATAAAATCATAATACCAAGCCGATAACATTTAAATATCGTTAAGATATAATTGTTCAGTTTTCTACTAGTTAGTATACTATATCTTAATGACATCGATATGGGAACATATTGGCCTCATGCCAATCTTTTAATGATAACTGCGACGATATCGTACCGGCTTCATAGCGATCTTTAAATGATAAAATGCTGGCACAGTTATAATGTAATTAATACTGCGACGATATCGTACTGGCTTCATAACGATCTTTAAATGATAACATGCTGGCACAGTTATAATGTAATTAATACTGCGACGATATCGTGTTGGTAACAAAACGATGCTATCTTAGTGTTAATAAGATATTGTTTTGTTATTGTTTACTGTATCGTCACAGTATTATTACGTTATCGTTAAGAGAGTCGTAACTATATCAATACGTTATCATTTTAGAATATCGTCATGAAATCGTCAAGATCTCATAATGATGTCGTTAAGATATTGTTTTAGATTTGAATATTTCAGTAAAGAAAAAACAAATTTTCAATTTTATTTTAGATTTTATTGGCTAGCTTTATGATAAAAAATAAGTTGCATTCCAAAAAATTGCATAATTTTAATTGTGTTAATATAGAAAATACAATAAGGAAGAATAATGAAAAAATTAAGGGAAGTGAAAAAAAGGAAAAATAAATGAAAAGGGATGAAGATAATTAAATAGAAAGTAAAAAAAAAAAATAAGTAAAGGATAATAAAAAAGAACAAAAAAAATAAAAAAATAATGAGATAAATGAAAAAACAAAAGGAAAATGGAAAGGGAAACAAAAAGAAGTTAAAGGGAATAAAAGAAATAAAAGGATAGTAAAAAGAAATAAAAGAAATAAATGTTTAATAAGAAAGAACAAGATGAAATAAAAGAAAATGAAGGAAAGTAAAAGGGAATGAAAAATAATGAAAAAAATGAAAAAAGTAATGAAAAAATCTGAAAATCAATGAAATGAAACAATGAAAAATCACAAAAAAATCACAAAAGAAACAAAAAAAGAAATGAAGGAAATACAGTCAACTCTCTTAATAGTCACATCTGTTATAATCACATTATCCTATATAGTCACTTTGGTTGAGTGTCCCAAATTTTTATATATAAAAACTATCATTTATAATCACAAACTACTTATAGTTACTATCACATCTTTTTTTAAAAATTTTACATATATGTGATTATAAAAAGATATTTATTAAAATATAATTGTTCTTTGATCTAATAATCAGATTTCACCATTGAATAAAAAAAAAAAAAAAAAAATAATCAGATTTCAATGATCTTTAGCTCATTATGTTCATTTCATTGAAAGGAATTAGATGGTAGTAATTTTATAGTAATTGGATTAATATTGACTGAGTAATCCAATTTTAAATATCAAATCAGCATTCTAAATATGTAAAATTTGCATAATATTTAATATTTTGACTTTATTTTAATTACAACAGATTCTAGTAATTTTAATGATCTTAGGTTCATTGGAATCACCTCATCAAAAGGAATCCAATGGTAATAATTACATAATGGCTGGATTAATATTAACTGAAAAATTCAATTTTAATTTACCAGGTCAGCATTTTATACATGTAAAATTCGTGTAATATTAAATATTTTGACTGTATTTTAATTATTATGGGTTCTAGTAATCAGATTTTAATGTTCTTAGGCTCATTAGAATCATCTCATCGAGAGGAAGCTAATGATAATAATTTTATAATGATTGAATTAATATTGACCAAGCAATTCGATTTTAAAGATCAGATCAGCATTTTTTATATGTAAAATTTAAATATTTTGATTGTATTTTAATTATTATGGGTTCTAGTGATCAGATTTTAATTTTTTTAGACTCATTAGAATCGCCTCATTGAGAGGAAGCTAATGATAATAATTTTATAATGATTGGATTAATATTGACTGAGAAATTCAATTTTAAAGACACGATCTGCATTTTTTATATGTAAAATTTGCATAACATTAAATATTTTGATTGTATTTTAATTATTACAGGTTTTAGTAATCAGATTTTAGTGATCTTAGACTTGTTAGAATCGTCTCATCAAGAGGAATCTAATAGTTATAAATTTGCAATAATTGGAATAATATTGACAAAATTATTGTGATATTTTTTTTTTTATATTCAAAGACATGCTTGGCTTTTATTTAAAAAAAACAAGTGCGAAAATACAGAATAGTAATAAGCAAATTTAACAGATAGGTAAATCTATATAGACCTATTAAAATAAGCCCACCTGACAAAAGTCAAATATGATCCAAAAATTTTAACTAATGGCCAGTATTACTATATGTCATAATGTGAGCGAATAAGACCTTTGAATATAATAGATTATTTTCCTTCATAATCCCTACAGAGTACACCATTATGAGAAGCCATCATCCTAACCAAGTAGCATGCAGGCATTATGCTGAGGCCTTCTAATCAATAGGTTAAAACTTCCTTTTTGCTCAGCAGTTCTATTCAAAAAAAATTTTTCTCTATCATTCAGATTTCTTTAACCAGCGTAGATACATTAAAAATAAAAGGACATAAGATGAGTCATAACGACTCATACGTGACTTTGACCAGCTCAACTAGGAATCAACATGTGTTAGCAAAATTTAAAATAAATCTTCCATCTAAATTCCCTCTCCTTAATTAATTCGATAAACAAAGCTCTAAAAAAAGTTACACTAAATCACTAAAATACTGATCAACATTTCAATACCCTCACCTTCTTAAAACTAAATTAGAAAAAAAGTACAAAGGCTAAAATATCGACAGGCAAGAAATAAAAACTAAATGAAAGTCATTAATACTTCCAGAAATCTAAAAGGAAATTGGAGAAAGAAGTAAAACATTATAACCACTACTTTCACATTTCTTTAAATGACTCTAAGCAAGAAAAAGCAAGCGCCACTCCTGGTCATAAACAAAAACTTCAACTAAAGACTTCGCTTTATCTATCTTAACACTTCTAAAGCAAATAGTACTGACAAGAAATCCCTTTTCTAGGGTATTTAAGGCCAGGTAGCCTAAATGCTAATCTTACAAAGTCTTCAAAAATACGAAGGGAACCTGAAGTTTGCAGTCATCAACTATTTTCTTGGTGAAGTTCATACCAAGCCAGTAATTCATCAAAACTTAATATTTTTGAACCAGCAGACGAGTTCTAACACACTGGTCAAAATCAATACTATCAGGTATATATCAGATATATATTGGGTACCTGATATGGGGTCTTTACAATAGAAAAGGCGGAAACTCAGATAAATATGATTTCGAGATAATTGAGTTTGAAAGTTTTTAATCACATGTAAACAGATCGACAATCCGTAGTAGTAAAAATAGAATTTTCTTATTATGGCAATTACTTTGCCAATCTGTGTATTTATAAATAGATTTTTTTTAATATACTTTATAGAATAAATTTTTTAATAAACTTTGGCTAAGGTGTATTCCCTTTTAATTTTTATAATGTTTCTTATTTTTCTTTTGATTTAAAAAAAGAAATTTTCGCATTTTCTCCTCTCTCAACTTACTCAATTCCAAAGCCTAAGTCCAGCAATACCATCCTAAAAAAATGAAAAGGGAACGTTAGCAATGCTCCCAAATTAAAAAAAAAGAAATTTTCTACTTCCCTGTCGTAACTTTGCCAAAGAAAGAATAAGACTTCCCACTATCTATATTCTCGTCCAGCAACCTTACGAAAAGAAATGTAAAAATGTTAGTAACGGTTCAATGAACCCCCTCCTTCTCGGTTTCACTTTACCTCAATTTTAAAAGTCCAGTCATGTTTTTCGTCCGGAAACTCTACAAAAAGACAAAAAATAATAAATTAGTTAAAATATAAAAATACATTAAAATACAACGAAGTCCTTATACCTCAATTTCAAAAGTTCGGTCATGTTTTTCGTCTGAAAACTCTACAAAAAAGAAAAAAAAATAATAAATTAGTTAAATTTTAAAAATACATTAAAAATACAACAAAGTCCTTATACCTCACTCAATTTTAAAAGTCCGGTCGTATTTTTTGTCCGGAAACTCTACAAAAAAGAAAAAAAAATAATAAATTAGTTAAATTTTAAAAATACATTAAAAATACAACAAAGTCCTTATACCTCACTCAATTTTAAAAGTCCGGTCATATTTTTCGTCCGGAAACTCTACAAAAACAAAAAAAAAATAATAAATTAGTTAAATTTTAAAAATACATTAAAAATACAACGAAGTCCTTATACCTCACTCAATTTCAAAAGTCCGGTCGTATTTTTCGTCCGGAAACTCTACAAAAAAGAAAAAAAAATAATAAATTAGTTAAATTTTAAAAATACATTAAAAATACAACGAAGTCTCATACCTCGCTCAATTTCAAAAGTCCGGTCATGTTTTTCGTCCGGAAACTCTACAAAAAAGAAAAAAAAATTAAATTAAATTTTTTAGAAATAAATACAACGAAGTCCCCATACCTCACTCAATTTTAAAAGTCTGGTAATATTTTTTTTTTCATCTGGAAACTCTATAAAATAGAAAAAATAAATAAATTAGTTAAATTTTTTTAAAAATATAACGAAACCCGATCCCAATGTCAGTAACGTTTCTTAAAGAAAATATTTCACCAAAAGTATCATAATAGTTACTCCGGTTATAATTTTCATTCAGAAGTAAATTGGAACCTACAAAATGAAAAAAATGAGAGTTTACATTAGAAAAACTCCTCTGATCTCAATTCAAAATTCCGTCATCCGGAAATCTACAAAAAAGAAAAAAAAAGATTATCAGATCACATTTTGTACTGTGCAATCTGATTCTTGATAATCTTTGAAACTTTTACCGAGAATTTTTTATTTAGTAATGAATAATTTATTGATTAAATCATTGAAATAATCAAGACAGAATATTATACTAAATAATTAATAAATTATGATCTATAATTTCGTCAGCAAGAATTTCTGCATTATAAGTTTTGGCAAATTTATTTTTAATTGCCAAAACTTTTGGCAATGTAAAAGTTTCGGCCTTGGTTTAATTTCGGCAGACAACTTTAAGCTGAAATCTATAAAAAATAAAAAAAAACTTTAGTAACATTTCTTAAAGAAAAATATGTAAAACCTTCTTCTTTTTTACTTCAATTTTAAGGTCTAGTTCATAATATTCGTCCAGTACCCTATAAATGCAAAAAAAAAAAATTTTTTTTCTTTTAGAAACGAACCAAAATAATGATAAAAAAAATTAGCTGATATCTGATAAGTCTGATTGCCTAAACTATTTTGACATTTAACTAACTATTACACCCGTAAAAATACAATGTATATCAAAAAAAAAGTGCATTTAATTCTGAAACTAATAAAATAAAATTTTTTAACGGTTTAAAAAAACTATTTTCCAATTAGTCTGGAGTGTAATCAGCTCAAAAATCAAGTCGATGCATGCGGACTTGCCATTCTCAAAAAAAGATTATCCGATTATTGATCAGTAAATTTATTCTGATACTAAAACTGATTGGTTCACCATTAAAAGCTCTAGCTATTTGTTACGTTTAAAAATTGGTGATTGTATTTTTTGGCTAGGTAGTAATTGAGAGGTATACCACAAGTACCTTTCATGATGTAGATTTTTTTTAAGATTTAGAAATAATTTACATAAATTAGAAATGCTAATATTTAAATTTATTCTTATAAGTGCTTTCTGTGTAGATTTTTTTTAAATAATATTCCATTTAGTATCTTCTGTGTGAATTTTTTTAAGATTCAGAATATTTTGAAAATCGTTGTTTTATTAAATGCTTGGCATTTATGATTGGCAGTAATTATTTAAATCTGGTGGTTCTTTTTTGAAATGATTTTTTGTTATTAAAAAAATAAAGTATTTTTTTAGCTTATTGTTTTAAATTCCTAATGACTTCAACTACCTCCACGTCAAACAAAAATCATCATTTATTTGATAGTATTTTTGCAGAAACTCACTCTGAACTATCAAATATTCAAGATCAAATACAGGAGTTACGATTTATTTATCAATCAAATGAGTCAAATAGTACAGTAATACCTTATGAAGGAGAATCTTTATTGGTTGAACTTGTAATTGAGCCTATTTCAATTGAATTAGAAGCCGCTTTAAATGAACCTATTAATGAACCTACTCTAAATGATGATCAAATAAATAAATTTAAACAAATTTATTCAAAAAATAAAATCGAAGATTCTACTAATCAAGATGAAGATAGTTTAGCTAATATAAAAATAAATCAAAAAGATGAGGAGGCACAAATCAAAAAATTACAAACAGTAATATGCTGTAAAGAAAAATGCCTCCAAAATAAAGTTGCTCATGAAAATGCTTTAAAAAATTACCAGAATTTTCAAACCTTTAATAATAGTCAAAAAGATATGTTTATATTAGGAGTATTATCTGCAACTGCCCGAAATGAAATGATAACAATAAGTAAAAAACGTCAACGGCTTGATAATAATTATGTATTTGAGGGGATGCAAATATGTAGTACAGCATTTTTAACAATATATGGAATTGGAGAAAAATATTGGAGAAATATTCGAAATCATTATTCACAACAAGGAATTAGTCCAAGAGTTCATAAATTAACTGGAAGACTTAGTAATTCTTCTCTGTCATTTGAAAAAATTTTAGAAATATTAATATTTATAGTAAATTATGCAAACATTCATGGCTTACCTTCCCCTGGTATTTTTTTTATAATAATTTAATTTTCAATTTATAAAATTTTATAATGTTATAGGCTAATATAAATTAATTATTATAATTAATAAAGGACGACATTTTCAAAGAGATACCTTGTTAGTAACTTTTCTTCCAGCAAGTGAAAGCTACTCCTCATTATATCGGTTGTATACATCAACTATAGAAGATTTAGATCAAAAAATAATACATTTAACCACATTCTGGCGTATTTGGAATAAATATATTCCAGAAATCAAATTTCTTTCACCTCGAAGTGATCTATGTTTTAAATGTAAAGAATATCGGTTCAAATTACAACGTGAACAAAATAGTGAAATACAAGTAGCAGAATGGAATAATCATTTTCTTTGGGCACAAAAAGAAAGAGAATATTATAGGTATATCTTTGAAATAATATTTTTATAGTATGTAAATAATTATTAAATGAAAATTTTAATTTTATTTAGAAATTGTATACAAGCATCAAAAATATTTTTAAAACAACAATCTAACTTTCCAGAATATTTACGTCCTAATAATCCAAATTCCTTTAATTTTGAAAATCATATTTCATGGGACTATGCCGAACAAGTAAAAATTCCATTCTCATCTCAACAAGAAGTATAATTTTTTAATTAACTTATAAATATAGATATTTATTATTTAATATATTAAAGTGATATTTTTTTTTTATAAAAGGGAAGTATCTATTTTAAATCTCTTTATAATATTCAAGTCTTTGGAATTTGTGAAGATGCATTTCCAATTCAAGTAAATATTTATAATTACTATAATTTTTAATATTATTTATATTGCTTTATTTATTTATACTTTTATTTTAGAGAAATTATTTAATAAAGGAAGAAGAAAGTATCGGAAAAGGAGCCAATGCAGTTATATCACTTGTTCATAATTATTTTACTCTTTATGGAATGGGTGAAACTGAATTAGTTATTCATGCAGACAATTGCGCTGGACAAAATAAAAATAATGCAATGATTATGTACTTAGCATGGAGAGTTGCATGTGGGCTGCATACCAAAATTACTTACTCATTTATGGTAGCAGGCCATACTAAGTTCAGTCCTGACAGATTTTTTGGTCTTTTCAAATTAAAGTTACGAAAATCTGATGTTGATAATCTTGATGATTTGGTAAATGTAGTAGAAAATTCAACATTAGGAGGTTATAACCGAGCACAAACAATTTTTAACAAAAATGGAGATCGTGTAGTGCATTTTTATAATTGGACAGAATATTTATTAAAATTTTTCAAAACAATTCCTAATATTTTAAAATATCATCATTTTACTTTTCATATGAATAATGTAGGTAAAGTAGAAATTAAAGAAAAAGTTGATGGGAATACACAAATTATAGATATTAAAAAAGATAATGACATTATGGGATTTCCACGAGAAATTTTTCCTGAAAAATTATCTGCCAAAAGGCAATGGTACTTATATGAACAAGTACGTCAACATATTAGAGACTCTCAAAAGCAAGACGAATATTGTCCATTACCAAATATTGAAAAACCAAAATCCAATTAAATAGATAATTTTTTAAGAATAAAAAGAAATCTTCACAACCTATTTAAATTTAAATATAAAGTGATATGAATCTTACATTGTCTATTCTAAAAGAAATTAAATATATTCATCCTTTCATTTATCCTTAACACAGGCCCATATCCTAAAAAAAAAAGAAAAAGAATGGTTAATACCATTTCAATAAAAAATTTAAACCTTCCATATACTAAATTACCAAACACTACCCTACCCACCTTTGAAATCGCCTAGAAGCCGTGGCCAAATGGTCCGTTCCTGCAAAAAAGAATAAAAAAGAACGTTAATAAACGTTCTTATGTATTAAAAATAAAAAAAAATTCCTCCTCTCTACCCATTTACCTCCAGGGACGTTCCAAAAAGTAAAAAGTACATTAATAAACGGTCTTATGTATTAAAAATATAAAAAAAACCCTCCCCTCTACCCTATTTACCTCCAGGAACGTTCCGAAAAGTCCGTTCCTACAAAAAGAATAAAAAAGAACGTCAATAAACGTTCTTATGTATTAAAAATAAAAAAAATCCTCCTTTCTACCCCATATACCTCTAGGGACGTTCTGAAAAGTCCGTTCCTACAAAAAAAAAACAAAAAAGAACATTAATAAACGTTCTTATGTATTAAAAATATAAAAAAACCCTCCCCTCTACCCCATTTACCTCCAGGGAGGTTCCGAAAAGTCCATTCCTACAAAAAAGAATAAAAAAGAACGTCAATAAACGTTCTTATGTATTAAAAATAAAAAAAAAATCCTCCTCTCTACCCCATATACCTCCAGGGACGTTCCGAAAAGTCCGTTCCTACAAAAAAAAACAAAAAAGAACATTAATACACGTTCTTATGTATTAAAAATATAAAAAAAAAACCCTCCCCTCTACCCCATTTACCTTCAGGGACGTTCCGAAAAGTCCGTTCCTACAAAAAGAAAAAGAACATTGAATATATATAAAAAACGTTTTTTTTTTATTAATGTTACATGATCGCAGATCGGCAAGTCGTATGAGACTATACCGAAAAATTCGTTATACTATACCGAATGATTCATTATAGCGTTAACGAACTTGCTTATAATGAAGGCCTGAACAGCCAGGAGTCCAGGACGTCAGTAAAGAAAAAAGATTTTCCTGCTTTGCTTCAGACAAAAAATAAATAAAAGGTAACGATTTAAAAAACTGTTTAAATAAAAAAAGGGTTTAAAACACCATTTGATTTAAACAGTTTAACCTAAAAAATTTAACGGTTCGTTTAACATTAGTAAAAAAAAATGCAATGTGATTGGATAAGAACTACCGCCCTTTCTATTGCAAAAAAGTTTGTGTTCCCGTACTACTAATTTTAGTTTAGTGTAACTTGTAACTATTTTTAGATGTAGATCATTTTGGTGTAACATTCACAATTATTTCAATTATCTCGATTTTTTATTATGGAAACCGACTTTCATTTATAATTGAAAAATGTAACCTATATCGAAATCTACCCAAATCTGACAAAAACTCATTTTTCGTTTCTGGGGTAGTTTCCGCCCTTTCTATTGCAAAGACCCCATATGTACCTGATATATGTGAAATATGTGTATGCTATTTAATAATACTACACATATCGAGTATCTGATATGTACCCGTTAGATGCAGAAAATCAGTGACATATAACATACATATCAAGTATATATCTCATACATATTGGGTAGTTAAATATCGGTTACATATCATAGATTTATTGGGTACCTGATATATTTTAAAAAAATATCAGACAAATATTATATACTTATCAGATAGTACTAATAAGTATCCTATATATACCTAATATGTATCCTATTTGTATTTGAAATATAAGCATAATTTCATAATTTTCACACATATCAGATAGCTGAAAAGTATAGCATTTATGGGGCATTAATAGTAGTAGATTTATAATTTAAATACAATTATAATTTAAAAGTAATTTAATTCATTTAATTATAATTACTGAAAGTTTTATTTATATTTTCAATCGATAATAAAATAATTATTATACAAAAAATATTATAAAAAAAATTCACTACTCTTTACACAAATTATAATTTATTTACAATTAATGTTCACTTGTTTTGCTTGTTTTCATTTCATTCATCAGGAAATTTTATAGTGCGAAAAATTGTGCAAGATTACACATCGTAATATTTTGTAAGTTTCCAGACCTGCCGCAAGTTTGCAGAAGAGTAATATTTTGTAACTTTTTAAAATATTTTGAAATATTATGATATGCAAAGTTTCGTAATTTTACGGTTCATAATATCTCATAATTTTACGCATTCGCAATATTTCGTAATTTTACATAATATTTCGTAAGTTTTCAGACCCGCCATAAGTTTATATAAGCGTAATATTTTATAACTTTTTGAAATATTATGATATGCATAATTTTACGGTTCGTAATATTGTGTAATTTTATTGCGTAATATTTCGCAACTTTTTAAAATATTTTGATGATTCGTAATTTTACATAAATATTTTGTAATGTTTCAAAATTCATTTTTGTACTATAAGTTTATATAATGTATATTTTATTAGATATAATATGAATTAAATTATAAAAAATTACAAGTATTTATTACTATATACAGAATATATAAAAGTAAAAAAAGAAAGAGTAACGATACAATTAGATGTAAAAAGAAGAGAAACAGCTATAGTAACGTTGGTATTAGATATAAAGATAAAAGAAATATTGTTAGTATTATTAGTGTTGTTAATATTAGAGTAAAAAGAGTTAAAGAAACAGTAGAAACATGGATATTATCGTTAGTATTAAAGTACAAGTAAAAGAAAAAAAGGAAACGTAGATAGTATTGTTAGTATTATGATATAAAGTAACAATTAGGATAAAAAACGCGTTAGTATTAAAACAATTAGTATTAATAAACAAATATTTCTATACCTGCAAAGAATAAACTAAAAATAAAAGAAAGAGGAAAAATAAACATGTTGTTGGTATTAAGTAAAAGGAGTAAAAAAAATATAATTAGTATTGTTAGTATCGTTAGTATTGAAATAAAAGTAAAAAGGAATAAAGGAAATATGGATATTATTGTTAGTATTACGACACAAAGTAACAGAGGTAAAAAGAAAATGAAAATAATTAGTATTAATAAACAAATATTTCTATACCTGCAAAGAATAAACTAAAAATAAAAGAAAGAGGAGACAAAATAAAAAATAAACATGTTGTTAGTATTAAGTAAAAGGAGTAAAAAAAACATAATTAGTATTGTTAGTATCGATCGTTAGTATTAAAGTACAAGTAAAAAAAAATAAAGGAAACATGTATATTATTGTCAATATTACGATACAAAGTAAAAAAGAAGTAAAAAATAATGAAATAATTATTATTAATAAACAAATATTTTTATACCTGCAAAGCAATAAATTATGAAATATATGTAAATATTCTGTATATAATTAAAAAATATTGAACAAAAGGATAAAGAAATAATAAAAAAAGAGAAAAATATTGAACAAAAAAATAAAGAAATAAAGAGACAAAAAATAAATAGGACAAAAAACGCGTGCAGATTAAATCACATGCAAGGATCAGCCTAATTTTGATTGGCCAGAAAATACGATACTGTATGCACAATTATATCATGCAGATTTATTTATTTAATTATCAACAACACGGGTGTGACATAAATAAATCGTGACTGAAACTTGTGTTCAATTTGTGTTCAATTTGTGTTGATAATTCTGGTAAAAAATTATTAATTTTGGCCAAATTTCGTTAAATTTGTTAAATTTGTGTTGAATTTGTGTTGCGTAATTTTTTATTTATCACAAGGGGATGATATTTAGTAATTGCATGTACGATGTACAAGATTTTTTTTATGATTTTTTTAAGAAATGTACGCAAAATATTTAATCAGAATATAATTATTTTTAATTAAATTGATTAAAAAAAATTAATTTTTTTAAAAAATGTATGCGAAATATTTAAAATTCAATAGAATGTACTAATAATAAATTGTTTTATTTTTAAATATGATATATTGATATTTATATTTAAAACAATTAAACATGTACATGATTTTCAATTATTTTTAATTGAAATGAAACTGAAATCAAACTAAGATTTTTTTATTTTTTGATTTAATCATGATATTTATATTTAGATAATCCATATCCGCATGAGATTTAATTAATATGTTTAATGATGAAAAGTGTAATAAATTAAATTTTAATTGAAACGAGAAATAAAATCAAACCAAAGAGGTATTGTTCAAATTTTATTTAAAGTAACATTTTACGACTTTCTTTCAAATTTTTACTCATCCCAAAATCAAATTATAAAAATCAAATCTAAACTAATAATGCCTCGCTACACACGTTCACGTTGTTCCCACTATAACGTCCATTGGAACTGGGCTACGGCCCTATATATAGTTATTGGCTTTTTCCATTTGAGAGACTTAATAGATATATAGGTAAAATTCTTACTTTGCTTCGATATCTTGTAATTTTCTTTCAATTAATAAGTATATTTCCTACTATTTAGGATCATATCCTAACAGCAATCGACAAATAGAACCTGAACTTATGAAAATCATCCTAAGAAATACTCTAGTAGATTACCACTTAACGTGCAGATGGTCATCTGGTCTTCTCAATAAATCTCTTTGCCTTCTTATACCAAGAAAAGCTGTAGATAGTTTGGCACTTACAGTAGAAAGGGAAGAGTTGCAACATTTTCTATCTATGAGGCACAATACATCTACATTTTTCAAAATATATGGTACTGAGAAATTACCAGGTCAAATGCTCAAACTTTCATATTTTAAAGTTATTATGCCTTTAGAATTGCGCAGATTTCTATGTGAATGGTATTCTATATTATATGAAAAAGAACAAAGTGAAATATTAGGATTTATGGACCTGGTAATTAATCAGCACACAAGATTGCAAATTGGCGCAGAAATTTTTGGGTCTGTAATATCAAGTTAACAAGAAAAAAATGCGACCATATTTGCAAAATGGAAAGCGGTTAGTGATAAACCAATTGATATATATCCGAGTGAAGTTCAATATTACTTTGAATATACACTTAGATTTCCAGAGGGATCAAAAACACATTTTCTAGCATATATTAAATGGTATAAATGTGCACCCACCTCTGGTATTCGGTTTAAACATAGCTTTATGGAACTAAAAATATCAAATACAGAACTATGGAAAACTGAATACTATGAAGAGGACTGTGACTCATTGCTAGCAGTTCATAGAATATTATGTAGAGTCACAAAATTTAAATACATTACAATAGGAAAACATAATTACCTATCAATAATACCTTTAAATAGAAAATTTAATTTATAAATAAAAAAATGCGGCCTGTGCATATCATGTAAATTAAATTACGTAATAATACAAAAAAGTTGGAGTTAAACGCTTTTTAAAAAAATTAAATTACATAATGATGCAAAAAGATTAAAGAAAAAATATTTCTAAAAAATTTTTTTAGGTTTGATCATTTAATATATGTTGCAGATCAAGAAAAATTAAAAATCAAGATTACGATCACGTTATCACTATTGTATTACAGTAAATTTGATGATTTTAAGAAAAGTTTGAACGAACTTTTCTTAAAAATCAAGATTACGATCACGTTATTTTTATTGTATTACAGTAAATTTGATGATTTTAAGAAAAGTTCAAACGAACTTTTCTTAAAAACCAAGATTACGATTACATTATTTTTATTGTATTACAGTAAATTTGACAATTTTAAGAAAAGTTCGAGAAATCATCAAATTTACTGTAATACAAGCGTTTCTTTATATTTATCACATTTTATTAATTAATATTATAACAAAATTTTATTTAATAAAAATATTTTATTAATTGATAAATTTTAATTTGATAATAATAAAGAAGAATGTTATTTATGTAAAATTATACTTGTATAATTAATATATATTTAATAAATTTATTGATCACTTTGATCATTTTGGGATTTTGTTGATTAGCTAAATGAATTAATAATACAAATAAAAGTTCTATTCATAATATTCACCTTATTCGTCTTTCTAATTAATGTTTGATAATATTTCTGAACTATTAGTAATATTCGCTTGATGATATATATTTTTTAATTTGTCTTTTCTTGATTGATTTTCTCGTTTTTTCTTTATCAAATAAATCATTTTCCCTTCCTCTTCTGAAATTGTTTTTCCTGTCTCGACGAGATTTAACCATTGTTCATAATTATTAACATTAATGCTGGTCAATTTAAAAAAATTAATATTGACATTCAGAAATGCATCAATGATGTCCCAATTATCGTTAGCAACTTTAATTAAGCTTTCAATTCTTCTCGCTGCCTTAAGGATATTTTTAAAATCATTGTGAGTAATATTTGAGTTATATTGTATAATTTTATTCACCGATTGAGATTTAATTGTCTCTCCTTTGTTCCTAGTTCTATATAAGCAACAATAATTTTCAATTTTTCTTTGAATATTTAAAATATTTACGTAAAATCTAAATCTTTGTCGTCTTTTAATTTCTGCTTCAATATATTCTTCCTTTATTTTATTATATATCTTACCAATTTGGCGAGATAATATTTTAATTGCTTTTTTCTTATTAAAATTAAAATACAAATTGTCTTTGTTTCTTAATAAATCAATTTCAGAAATGATAACTTCACTTTTATCATCGTCTGGTTGAACTTCACTCTTATCACCATCTCCACTCTTATCATCATCTAATTGATTTGGTAAGTATAAAAAATCATCATCGTCAAGTTTCACGCCTTTTTCTAATTTTCTGAATAATACTTGAATGTAATTATTGGGCTTATCAAATTTGGACGGGTTCATCGTTGGTACTGGGACAGGAAGTTTGTCCAAATTTAATAAAAGTTGGTGGATTTGAAGTGCCATTTTAATCGAAGATTTGCTAAGGTCATGTGGCTTTTTTAACAATATATTTTGTGCCAATATATTTGTCGTATTTTCTGCAATTATTTTGTTTGAAGGTAAAATATTATATATTTGATGTTCTGTTTTTAATATAATTTCACGTGAGCTTTGAATTATATTAAGAGATACGATTCCTAGTTGTTTCATTTGTTCGTGCTTCTTAATGGCAAAGTCAAAAATCATCTGACTGGTTTCTTAATTATCAGCTTGATTAAATTGTATTTTAACTTCTCGATTAGCTTTCGCATCATCGTCTTTTTCAACTTTTGCATCGTCTTTCTTAGCTTCTAAGACTTCTTTCTCAACTTTTGAATCGTCTTTCTCAGCTTCTTCTTTCTCAACTTTTGTATCATCTATCTCTGCTGCTTTTGTAATTTCGATGATATCCATCGTGTAATAAATGTAATTACTTTGTTGAAAAAAAAAATTGGAAGTGCAATAAAATTTGTTAAAAAAAAAATGAAAAAATAAATTGGAAAAAAAAATTGAACATTATATAAGTAAAAAATTAATTAGTAAGTGCAAATTGAATTAATTATAACGATCAAGTGCCATGTATTAAAATTGATTGATTGATTAATTATTAAAATTGATTAATTATTAAATAATTTCTTCCTAATTAATTATTAAATAATTTCTTCCTGATTAATTATTAAATAATTTCTTCCTGATTAATTATTAAATAATTTCTTCCTGATTAATTATTAAATAATTTCTTCCTGATTAATTATTAAATAATTTCTTCCTGATTAATTATTAAATAATTCTTCCTGATTAATTATTAAATAATTTCTTCCTGATTAATTATTAAATAATTTCTTCCTGATTAATTATTAAATAATTTCTTCCTGATTAATTATTAAATAATTTCTTCCTGATTAATTATTAAATAATTTCTTCCTGATTAATTATTAAATAATTTCTTCCTGATTAATTATTAAATAATTTCTTCCTGATTAATTATTAAATAATTTCTTCCTGATTAATTATTAAATAATTTCTTCCTGATTAATTATTAAATAATTTCTTCCTGATTAATTATTAAATAATTTCTTCCTGATTAATTATTAAATAATTTCTTCCTGATTAATTATTAAATAATTTCTTCCTGATTAATTATTAAATAATTTCTTCCTGATTAATTATTAAATAATTTCTTCCTGATTAATTATTAAATAATTTCTTCCTGATTAATTATTAAATAATTTCTTCCTGATTAATTATTAAATAATTTCTTCCTGATTAATTATTAAATAATTTCTTCCTGATTAATTATTAAATAATTTCTTCCTGATTAATTATTAAATAATTTCTTCCTGATTAATTATTAAATAATTTCTTCCTGATTAATTATTAAATAATTTCTTCCTGATTAATTATTAAATAATTTCTTCCTGATTAATTATTAAATAATTTCTTCCTGATTAATTATTAAATAATTTCTTCCTGATTAATTATTAAATAATTTCTTCCTGATTAATTATTAAATAATTTCTTCCTGATTAATTATTAAATAATTTCTTCCTGATTAATTATTAAATAATTTCTTCCTGATTAATTATTAAATAATTTCTTCCTGATTAATTATTAAATAATTTCTTCCTGATTAATTATTAAATAATTTCTTCCTGATTAATTATTAAATAATTTCTTCCTGATTAATTATTAAATAATTTCTTCCTGATTAATTATTAAATAATTTCTTCCTGATTAATTATTAAATAATTTCTTCCTGATTAATTATTAAATAATTTCTTCCTGATTAATTATTAAATAATTTCTTTCACAATCAAGTGCCACATATGAAAATTGATTGATTAATTTATTAAATAAAACAAATGATCAAAAGTTATGTATTAAAATTGATTAATTATAAATAATTTTTCCCACTCAATTTTCCCAAAAAACGTTTAACATAATTTCTTTATCAACGATAATAAAACTCAAAAAGTCTATTCATATGCAAATATAACAGAAATCTGAACTATGAAACTTTACACAAATAATCAATTCAGGTAATGTAAAAAAATGTCCATCTGGTACGTGACGATGTACAACAATAATGCCACTTTCTATTCAAGATATGATTGTCAAAAATTTAATGCATTTCAGAATACTACTGTAATTGTGAAAAATAAACACTCCTGTTGATAATGGCTATACTAGTATAGTCTATACCGATATTTTTTAGAAAGGCGATTTTTCAGTCAGCAGCATTAATTCTTGTCTGATATTTCTAAAGCTTTATTTCTAAGCGTTTAGATCATGCGTTAACGTTGGCCAATCAAAATCAATAATTATTATCAAGTGATTACATGATCACATAATTTATTTATTTTTTTTTTTGGTTTTTTTATATAACTGATAAAACAAATTCTTTACTTACTATGATCTTTACTGATTGTCCAGAGTGAAGGCCAAGTGAAGGACTATTTATGAACCCTAATGACATATTGGATCACATGGCGAAGTCTGTTTGTCCGCACGCGTCATTTAGTCTGTGTCATTAAAATTTCATGCTACCTGATAATCTCTTTTTTGTTTGTTTTTTTTTTAGATTTCTGCTAGTGAGTACATTTTTTTTAATTGCTTGACTTCAAAGAAATGTGTTTGATTTATTTCTTATTTTTTTTTCTAGGGTTTCTGGATTCTTGTACATACCAGACTTTAAAGGTAAGTTGAGAAGAGGAGAGGATTTTTATTTGTTTAAAGAAACATTTCTAACATTTCATTTATTATTATTCTTTTTTTCTAGGATTTCCAGATTTCTTGTACATACTGTCATCGGTACCGGGCTGCGCCCAGCAGAGGCTAAAGCCCCTATACATCCACCCCTCCGTGGTGAAACCCTACCAGATCCCTTTCCAGTTAGGCTCCAGCGCCTTACAGCGCATCTCTAACAATACCATGGATAAATACCATACCTCCATCTGTTCCGATCTGTTCCATACATCTGTTCTATACAAATATACTAAGAACAAAGTAAAAATAAAGAATAAAGAAAAAATAAGGATATGGAACAGATGGAACAGATGGAACAGATAAAATAAAAAAAAAATCAGATCACCTTTCCCAGAAAAAACTTTTAAAATTCGGGTACCTGATCTGTTCCATTCGTTCCAATCTGTTCCGTCCACAAGAACAGATCCAAACGCCTCACCAAGCCCAATACGATATGTGAAAAATACCCCAATACCTAGTATGATCCCCTATATATACCCCCCATACCATCCTCATATTAGTCATCGATATTGGGCTATGCCTAAGAAGTGGCGATATTACAGGACCTATCCATAGAATACCGTACCTGAAAAAAATCGTAATTAAACATAGTTAGTATATAGGTATCAAAAAAATAAATTAAACAAATCTTGTAGTAAAGTATCTAACCAACAATGAGTAACCAAGTAGTAATCTCAAAATTCGGTGAATCTAAAGAAGCATACAGTATTGATATACTAAAACGGCTTATCAGAGAGGTAAACAGTTTAGATGACATTACAAAAGCAAAGCGATATATTTGCAGTTACTTTATTCTCTGTTCCAATCCACATGGTGTATTTATGTGGCGACCTAATATTAAGAATTTTGAGCATATTCCCATGAAAAATATTAGTATGCTTATTCGTCCTATAACTAAAACCTTCTTTAAGCAATCTAATCCTGAACAGCTTCCAACGAAAACAGAATTTAATATTGCTAAATGGTTTATATATGATAATTCTTCAATATGTGTAGCAACTTGTGATCCTGCAAAGAAACGTATTTATAGGATTCAAGGTCAACTCTATCTTAACATTTTCCCAGGTTTCTTGCATCAATTACGTCCTTTAACAGACTTTTCAGCCAATATTCATCAGGCAGTCAAAATCATATTTACTCATATTCGGAATGTCTGGTGTTCAGGAGATTGGAATGTAACTGAATACATTATCAAATGGTTTGCTGGTATGGCTACTGGTAGAAAAATGTATTCGATTCTTTATCTTAAATCAGGTCAAGACTGGGGTAAAGGTATTATAACTGATTTTATCCAGCGTTATGTTTTAGGTACTCAGCTAGTCTATAAGACGAGCGATCCTGAAACAATTTTGGGTAGTTTTAACGGGCAATTATTAGGTAAAATACTCCTTTTACTTGAAGAAATGCCAACAGAAAAAAGCCAATGGAATTCATTATATCGCGCTCTTAAAGATAAAGTTACTAGCGATACTATTGAAATTCATGAAAAATATAAAACACCTACCCAATATAAAAACTTTATGTCTACTATCGTTCTCACTAATGAAAATGCTCTTAGAGTTGAGAATGATGATAGACGAACAGTTTTCCTAGACGTCTCACCTGCTCGAAAAGGAGATTTGCAATATTTCAAACAGTTAGGTGATGCAATGAAATATCCAGGAGTAGGTGAGGCTTTCTATGCTTACTTAAAAGCTATTGCCGATAAATATCCAGATTTTAATGGCAACCCACCTCCTATGACTGCATCTAAGCAAGAGCATATTGTATCTACTCTTCCACCTTTGTTTCAATTTATAAAGGAGACGTATATAGCAAAGGCTGATTATACTACTACATTCTTACCAGTTCACATATTGTACGCCACCTATATGAGCTACTGTGAAAATAGAAGAATTACACCCTTATCTAAAGTTGTAATTTCAAGAACATTATCAAGTGAGCTAAATATGACTAGCAACTTAGTTTATATTGATGGAAAGCGTACTAGAGTTTACAACTTATCTAGAGAGACTTTATACAAGAAATATCTTAGCAATAACTGGATTCATGAAACTGATGAGATTGATATCGAGGGGGTTGATATTTCTAAGAAATCCATATCTGACTCCAAAGCTCTCGATCAGTTCTTAGCACAAATTGGAGCTGATATACCAAATAAGCAAAAGAAAAGTCCACCACCAGTTCCTCCAAAGCCAGCACATCTAAAGGTAGAAGTAGAAGAAGAAGATGCGACTTCTCCATCATCTGAATTCACTGCTTCAGAATTTGAAAACCTAATAGATGGTTATTTAATGGAACTAAATAATCTCATATCAGCTTCAGCTAAACCAGAGCAAGAACCAGAGGTAAAGGAAGAACCAGAGATAGAGCCAGAACCATACGGAATACCTGGTTCTTCTAAACCAATCGAACCATCTACACCACAAGAATTACCAAAGCAAGACCTAAAGTCAGTTCAAAAAGCTAATCCAGATCCTATGCCTAAAATGAATACCGCCAAATATTGGGAATGGATAGATAGACATAAATATGACCACATAAAGCCCTGGTACAAGAATTCTCGTGATGATATGGGGTCTTTGCAATAGAAAGGTACGAAACTCAAAAAATTTTTTAAATTTACTTTATATGCTAATTATGTTTTTATACTAAAATAAGTGTAAATTTAATATTAATTAAATTTTTATTTTTTTTTGAGTTTCGTACCTTTCTATTGCAAAGACCCATATGATAAATGAGCTATATTCTATAGCCAAAGAATGCTGGGCTAAATATATGGATGAAGAAGCTCAATATGACTGGGAATTACTCTTAGCCGAATTGGAGGAATTTGATAAGGTTGTAAGAAGAAATAATCTGTATCTCGTCCAATTTGGTGATGCCATAGATAAGCTAAAAGAATGGATCAAATATAATGATGAGGTGGATAGGCAAATATCATATTGTGAACTTGCCGACTATCTAAGAAGATACAACGAGAATAAGGAAACTGTATTTGTAGAACCTCCTTCTGGCTATAAAGTTGCAAAATTACAACCACAGATAATAGAATGCCATAGCACAATAAATGAACGTGAATGTATGGAGGCCAATGGTGACGAATCTGATTATGATGAGGATGGTACATTTGATGAAATTGATCAATTATAAGGGCTAGTTATTTTATTTTTTTTTCAAATATAGTAACGAAAAATTAGCAATTAAATAAATACTATATATTTCAAAGAAATGTTATCAAGACTAGTTCGTCATTTACCAAATAGGCCAGACATCATAGAAGTTAAGTATAGTGGCCGTTTGTTCTCTAGAAGAGGAATTGCAAACTTCGATCAAAAACTTAAAGCCCGATATCCAGGCAAACAGTTTCAAATCCTACTTCCTTATGAGAACTGGAAGCCTGGTCAATGGACTACAAATGGAGAAGACGCAAACCTTTTCTCTCTACTTGATCACTATGATGCGAGTCAATTGCCACCTGACGGTCATAATATGGGTGATCCAGAGCGATTTGATAACTTTATCATTTATATGAGGGATTCACCGGCAGTATCAGGTGGATGTGGCGATACAAATGATTGTCTTTATCAGTGCTTAAAAATGGCTTATGGCTCTTATTTGAATATACCTCAAAGTATTGAAAAGTCTGAGTACATTAAAGATTATCTAAATTTGGCACGAGATGACCCTATTCCAATTGTCTGTATTGAAAAAAATAGAACGATTAGCTCGAAGTATTGCTATCAATGTTGTAGGTGATCATACCTATATCTCTAAGAGTCCAGCACAAAGAAGAATAACCCTTACTCTCACTAATGAACATTATTTCCTCGCTCTTAATCCAGATAGAAAACATCCCAGCTTTGAATGTAAAAGGCCAAAAAAGTTTATAACTTATCAGGAGAATGAAGTAAATGATATAGTTCACATATATAATGGAAAGGCAATTAAGTCTATTACCGTCCAGCAATTTCAAAAACTTAAGTTTAGCAAAAACTACTCCTTCATTCTAGCTAAACGTCAAGAATCATTGGAAAAGGCATATATCAGAATTAATGCTGAACGAGATGCCTTTTTACAGGAGACGAAAAAGCTAGGCATCCCAATTGATATATCATTATTTGATTGGAACATAAAAAGAACGGCTCTTTGGCTATTCGAAAAATTAAGTGTAGGTATTCCTGCTAATGAACCCCTTGACGTACTTGAAGCGCAATGGATAAGTAAAGCAATAATGGGAGGGATTATCTGGGTACAAAATAACTGGGAAGGATATGGAAGGAGTTATGATGAAATGAGTCTTTATCCTAGTATTCAGCAATCAGCTTTAAACTTTCCTATCGGTAAAGGTAAGTTTCAGATTTTAAAAGACTTTACTAACCATCGAGGATATAGCCATTTTGGAATATTTCGTGCAAGTATTGAAAAAAAGGATACCCCGCTATTTCGATATAATTACCATAATGTATATACTCATATTGATCTTACACGTGCCAAAGCTCTTGGTCTCCAAGTTACATTAATTCAGGATGGAGTCTCTAATGCCCTTATTTATGAAAAAGAAACCCGAATTCGAGGTAGTGTAATCTTTGGAGAGTATGTAGATTTTCTCTTAAAAATTAAGAATCAAGGTGGTATCGCTAGCCAAGTAGCTAAAAGAATTCTTAATACACTATGGGGTGCACTTTGCCAAAGAAAGAAAACATACAAGACTCTTACAACATCGAGTAAATCTTTTGACTTTCCAGATGGTGAGGTATTAGACTTGATTGTACCAATAGGAGAAGAGCAGTGGAGATTCCAATTTACAAATCCAGGTAATCCCTTTAAAGGTGAATACCCAAGAATTGCCCCATTCCTTCTAGCACATGGTCGAAAGTTTATTTCTGAAATGGTACAACCCTATGTGGATAAAGTCAGATGTATTCATACTGATGGGTTCATTCTAGAAGAAGACGTTAACTCTTCTCCTCTTATAGCCTGTGCTAAAGATGCATTTAAGACTCTAAAAGCTCTAAAATTCGAAAAAGAAGGAGAGTATCATGTAAAAAATGCCAACCAAGTGGTATGGACCGTATAATTAAATATTTTTTTCCTTAGATGTAGAAGTACAAAGATGGAACACGACGACTCATTCCCATTCACAAACAAGCATCCTAGTTTTATCAAGCCAGAAATGTATCTGGCCGAAATTATAAAAGCTTTAAAAGGTGTCATATTGGCAGGTTTACAAGATGGATATGGTAAAGAAAGCTATCTTATAAAGAATCATGTAAACTATATTAAGAAAATAGAATCTGCCAACAATCCAAAAGGCTATATTCATTATACAGCTAAGAAATTATTGCCAAATGAAGAATCGTATTATGAGAAGACTGCAAAGATTCGAGCAAAGTATCAAAATAATCCAGATCTTGCTTTTAGAATTATAAAGGTCTATGATTTATATAAACATATTTCTAAAGAAACTAAAGAAGCACCACCTAGACGTAAACTTACTGAAGATGAAGCTGAGGACGTCTTAGATGAACTTCTTGGTAATAAGCTATAAATTTATTATTAAAAATTTTGTGCAAAGACTGATGACGAAGTAACTTTGTCACTAGGCATTATTCATTTTTTGCATAAAAGGCTGATGATGAAGTAACTTTGTCACTAGGCATTATTAAAAATTTTGTGCAAAGGCTGATGACGAAGTAACTTTGTCACTAGAGATTTTTTCATTTTTAGAAAAAAATCGTAATTGAATATAGCCTATACTAAAGTAACAATAAAAAAAAGATGAGTGCTAATAGATATACTACTAATCCATTGACCGGCAGAACAATTCGTGTTGGTGGTTCAACTTTCAATCAGCTAGTTTTAGAAGGATATGATTATCTTGATAGTGGATTGGTTCGAAGAGCAACTGCACCTTCACTTCCTTCTGTAAGGGGAAGCTATCTCAATGTAAGTACTGGACGTATGGTTCAATTTGGAACTAGAACATATTATAATTTAATTCGAATGGGTGACTATGAAATAATAGAAGATTACTATCTTGTTCCTCCAAGATATGCAGAAATCGCACAGTCTAATCCATCTTTATTGTATATTCAAGATACTCAGGTAAGACTGGGATACCTTGAAACTGCACGTAATATAACTGTTCATCATGCTGAATGGGATCGGTGTAATCCAAGACATAGGCAAGAGGTTGAAGAAGCACGTCAATTTACTAGACAAAGAGAAAAAAAAGCACAACGAGAGGAACAATTAAGAAGGCTTGTCGAACTTAACATTGCCTTATGCAGGGAGTGTCAAATGCCTGTAAACTTTAACGAAATACCTGAGAGCAATTTATGTGAAGACTGCAGTAAAGAATAAATATAAAAATCAGGTAATTAAATAATTTCATTTTTTATGTAGATAATTCTGAAAAAAATGGTTGAGCAAATTAGAAAATACTGCCCAGTTTGTGGACTTGTATTGGCCAAGCCAAGAAGAGGCCTATCTACTATCGAATTCAGACGAACTGTACAAAGATGTACCAATATAGACAGCTTACATGAAAATATATATAAGCTAATCAAAATATATAGATCGGTCTCTCTAGATGATGAACTTACTTTTACCTTTACTCGAGACTATGAGGAACAGTTAAATAGTATTGAACCAGATGTTGAATCGATCAAGATTTGGCTACTCAAACGAATTAATGAGTTAGATAGGGATGTAGGAGAAAAAGCTTTATATTGATTTTTATTTGATTTCTATGCAGTAGAGGGGATAAATGAGCCCTTTTCTGTATTTTATGATATGTATTGTACTGTAATAGATAATCCATTAAGCAAAAACTGTGTTTCTCGTGTATTGAGGGCCTTTGGCCTAGTAACAAAAATGTCAAGAATAGTAGTAGATGGCAAGGAAAAAAGCACTATAACTATAAATGCGACTAGAGAAGAGTTACTTGACACCTTCAGGAAGAATGGAATAGACTATTAATTCCCACTTGTAGGATAGATTTCTTCATTAAGCCATCATTGAATAGTTTTAGAAGTGCTTCAATACCTTCTATTATTTTTTCGTCACTTAGAGGACGCTCATTCAAAAGTTCTCTATATCGATCAAAAGGTGTTACTGATATTGGGGAATTATTTCTAGTAACACATACATTCTTAACTTGGGACAGGAATTTCTTATACTCATCTCCAAGAGTACGATCATTTATTCCATAAGCTTCTCTAAAAACATATCTAGCCCAAATATCTGAATTTTTTGCCTTCGATAAGGCGTCTGGTATTAAGTAAAGTTTACATTCCTTAGGAGAAGGAAAGTTTCGGGCAAATTCCTTTAACAAATTATTTTTTTTAGCTTCAGCTATTGCCTTATGCCCATAAGAAGTAAATCGACATCTTAGATCGATCTTAGATGAATCTGTGATGATTCTAGAATCGTTCTTAGATGATCTTAGATCGATCTTAGATGAATCTGTGATGATTCTAGAATCATTCTTGGATGATCTTAGATCAATCTTAGATGAACACGTGATCATTTTAGAAGCGTTATTCAAGGACGATTCCATAATAGTTCTAAGACTTGTATCCCATCGAACTCTGATTGCTAAAGGGTCAGTTTTAGGGCGTCTTAAGTCAAATACTATGAATTCTTTGCTCAAAGTCAGCTCATCAATGATTGGAGCAAGAGAATCTGACTCATTAGTATATTGGCTAATGATGCGCTTTGTATCACTTAAACTACCATGTCCACCATGTAAAGAAATATAATTTACATTTTCTCGAATTGCTTTTGGGATGGCAAAGAATCTTTGGGCTACATAAATAGCCGAAATATTTTTATGTCGTCCATGGATAAAGTATCCAGTTATTTTTTCTTGGATGTTTTTAGGGGCATCCATTAAATCCTCAAATATAACTACAGTAGCAATTTTGGGGTCAAAGTCTTCTACATCCGGCATTTGGTGATATGAAATCGCTCTAAAAGTAACGTCTTCATTATCATTAAAGAAATCCTTTATTATTTGCCATTTAGGTTCGTCTAAATACCTACAAATAAGGATTATTTCATCACAAAGAATATATCGATTTCCATCCTCTTTAGCTTTTGCATCTCCCATTAGTAAATTAAGAAGCATAGTAGACTTTCCAGAACCTGAGCTACCAGCTACAGCAAGACAAAAATTCCATATTGAAGCATATTCATTTCCTTGCCTAGTATCACCGGTATACTCATCCAAATTGTACACATATAAGTCCATTTTAAGCAATTAGTAGTATATAGTGTATAGTATATTCAAAATGGCATATGTTCCCACTGATCCTACAGGCGTTCCTCCAGCACATTTAGTAGCAATGGATATTAATCAGCTAATTAATGCACTTAAGAATGACGCAGATGCCCTGCTGGTAAATGGTCGAATGACTGTTACACCAAATCTTATAAATATTAATCATGAGATTAAGCACATTATTGGATTGATTATAGCTCATGGTATACAGGTTGAAGAAAGAGCAAGACAAACTAGGGAAGAGCTTGATACTTCAACTGGTTTATTAAGGTTTTTGCAAGAAGTGACCAATACTAGAGAACGTGAGATTCATGGTATTAGACAACGTCTTATTGCATGTCAAAATGAGAGAAACGGATTGCAAAATGAGAGAAATCATCTGGTAAATGCAAATCGTAATCAAGCTAATCAATTACAAGATCAGCAAGTACGGCAAAGAAGAATTAGGGATACTTTGCAACAAAGAAATAATAGATTAACACACCAACTTGCAATAGAACGACTTACATCTAGAAACTTGGGACGAATTCGTGATAGAATGCAAGCACAATTGGCTGCTCTTAGAATTCAAGCGCAGTGGTTTCGAATTAGACAAGCAAATCCCATAGTCAACAATCCTCCTCCAAATAATCCCCCAGTAATATGGCTACCGTTGCGATAGGAATGCCAGTTTTTGCTGGAAATGATGACGATGATCTTGAGAGATTTTTTGAGTTATATAAGGGCTATATTCATAGTATTGGAATTGATCCATCGGATGTTGCAGGTGGTCCTCCAGCAGGTTGGGAGAAAGCTATAGGTATACTTCGTGCTTGCTTAACTGGTCCGGCCGCCAGATGGTATGATAGTAATATTTTAGGAAAGAGAGTTAGACTTAGAAATATTCTTCTTCGTCTTGCATATGGTGATGAGGGGGCATTTAAGGCTTTGGCTGGTAATAATGCTGCTAATTGTCCAGTAAATACATGGGTTAACCCTTCTGGTGCAAGAGATATTATGGCACCTGGTGGTGCAGGTGCTAATGTTTTAGTTACTAATGTCTGGCCTGATTATGCCATAGAAGGGAATAGAGATATTTGGCTAAATCGGGCTGGTATGGAGTTTACTAATGACCCTCTTAACCACAATGTTTTTGGTGGTGCAGCTGGAGCTGGTGTTGTAATTGCTGGTGGAGCAGGTGTCGCTCATCCGTATGTAATTCCAGCCCGTCCCTGTCATGTTCTAATTAAAATGCGTAATGAATTTCCTACACAACAGAATGCCAGACGCCAGTTAAGATTTGGCAATCTTTTTCAAGAAAACATGCCTGTTCGAGATTTCTATGATAAAGTTAGACGAAGTGCTGAGTTATTAGGCTATGGTAATGATGTTTTAGTTAATCAGTTTCTAAGAGGTCTGAATAATGATTGTGCTATTGAGGCTGAAAGGATTGGTGCTGAACGAGATATAGAGGAATTAGTAGGTCTTCTTGAACGAGTTGAGAAAAGAAAGGCTGAATTATGTATTGGTAAAGAAAGACGAGAAAATATACAGTATCAGAGGGATAGACAAATTATTCCAGAGCAATTACCACCAGTTAGTCAGGAGCCAGTGATTTTTAAACCCGTACAAAATCATGCAGTTACCCAAGGAGAAATGAGTCGATTATTGCAACAACAGGTTGAAGGTTTTCAATCCCAGATTCGCCAATTACAGGAGAGTCTTAAGGCTCGAGATATAAAGCCAGTTTATAGACCTAAGCCTAAACTTAAGCCTCAATATCAGGATGATTGGGATGATATTCCTGATGAAGCTTTTAATCCGCCTGATGAAGATGAGGTTGATAATAAGCATTTACAACAGTTGTTTGATGCTGTACCAGGTGGACCTGCTCCTAGAAATACATTAGCACAAAGATTAGCTGGTAAGATTGCTAAAAGAATCGCAAAAGCTAAAGAAAGACGTGAAGATGCAGAGTTAAATAGGGCAATGCGTGAACTTTCTTTGGATGATCATGATGATCCTATGGATACTTCCAATGCTATTCAAGGTGTACCTATAGAATTAGTTCAAGGTGAGAATGGAGAAATTATGCTCGTCCAAAAAAAAAGATAGTTTCAAATAAAGGTAAACTACCAGCAACTAAATCACCATCAGCATCTAAATCGACATTTAAATCAGCATCTAATTCGACTAAGATAGTAAAACTTCCTGCTATTAAGCCACAAACAAACTTTACTAAAACGGAGCTCTTAAATCTTCTAAAACTTGCTGATATCAGAAAGATTATTCAGGAAATCGTCTATAAAATATTAGAAAATTATGATAGCGCCCCTCAAGAATAACCAGCAGTACAGGAAGAGTATTTGGGTCCAATGGCTATGGATATTGATGTCGCTCGATTGGAAAATACTAAAGATCTTTTAGCTATAAATGGAAATGTAAATGGGGTGGATATTCAGTATCTAGCGGATTCCTGTGCTAATGTTTCCTTTATCCAAGAAGAAGCATGTCACGAACTAAAACTAAAAGTTGATAAATCTATAAAGCATAGTATTACTGGTGCATCAGGGGATGGTGAGACACTTGGTATAGTAAAAAATGTATCGATAAACCTTTTACCACCACAGAGTGGTAGTTGTATCATTAAAGAAGATCTTGTAGTCCTAAAAGGGTATAAGCATAGAGAAATCGGTTTAAGCCGAGCGTGCCTTAAAAGGTATAATTATGATGTTCATGAATCTCGAAGTCATATTGCCCTTACCTGCAATGATAAAGACTATTTTATTCCTATAATTCCAGATGCAAATCGAACATAAAAAAATATATATAAAATTCCAATCGATTTATTCAACATATTCTAGATAAGATTCATTTGGTTCATCAGAATCACTTGGATCCTCTGAATACTCTTGCCAGTTTGCAGGATCGTCTGAATCTTCATTTTCCCAGTAATCTGAATACCAAACTGGATCTTCTGGATCACCAAATGTTAGGATTTCATAAGGATCCAACCCATCAGCTAACATTCTGATATTATAAAATATATGATCCTTTTCTATATTTTATATGCAAATCCACCTTGTAATATAATTTTTTCTATCTCTACCTGATACGCAAAGACTTCTCTTTTTTTATCGGCCAAATCCATAAATTTTTTATATAGAGAATCTTTAAGAGCTTTATTCGTACCTACATATTTTTTAAAAGCATGTTCTAATTCTTCATCACTATTCTTATAATCTTCTATAGCTTTCCAGTAGTCTTCTTCGGCAAGCTGGTTAAGTTGATACATGATGACACGAGCAATTTCATGGATCTGAAATATATCTGTTCTCTCGATTGAAGCATTTACAGTGTGGCCAGTTTCCTTGATTGGAGCATTTAGCCAGTTTTCTACCCATTCTGGGGTTGCATCTAAGAATTTAGCAATGTTCGTGTACATCTTTTAGTATATAATGGATATCAATTTATTTTTTTTTGGATACCTATATATCGACTATGTTTAATTATAATTTTTTGGGGGTATTTTAAAAAAAAAATATAATCTATTTTGTATCATTATAGATACGTACTAGATTGGGGATGTCTTCTTGTAATCTATCAGCTGGCTCCCATGTAGATTCATCTTCTGGATAGCGCTCCCATTTGACTAAGTATTGGAGTTGACCCTTTCTAGTACGATGCTTAATAATCCTTTCAGGTACATATCTTTCTGGCCGTCCTCTTATGACCGAATCAGGTGGGGGTTTTTCGTTAGCTGGAATAACCTGTAGTTCTTTTTTAGTATATGCACATCTAGATACTCCTAACCTGCCATGTGGTCCATCAAGTAAATATGTAGGCGGTTGTTCAGGAGAAAGGATAAGCTTCTTAATTATACGAACTTTTGGGTTCCATCTGATATCCCCTGTTCTGAACTTACCATGTAATTTTTTTTCAAGTACTAATATAGGTTCAAGAAGTTTGGTTCGAACTTGTGTCCCCTCTAATAGTAATTCTGTATTTTTATCGATTTTAGGTGGACCTTCTGGGATTTTAGGTGGATTTCTTTGCCACTTTTCATCTACTAATCTTACTATATCATGAAAATCTTCAGACCATTCTACTGATGTTTCACCAGTTTTTAATTCCTGTGCTGTCATCCTTTTAAGAAGTGGTTCTTGTATAGCCTGAATTGCTCGTTCTGCAAATGATTGCTGTTTGTGACGTCCAGGTTCGCCAAATCTCATCATAACTCCAATGCTATTAAGAAAAAAATCACGTATTTGTGAGTTAGTAAATTCTGAACCAGAGTCTGTTTCTAGTCTATAAGTAGGAGGTTGGATACGACCATGTCCATGTATTTTAATAAAAGCATTTATTACACTATTAGTCATCTTATTTTTGATAGGCTCAGCATCTACTCGTCTTCTTGATATTTCTACTACTACGAGAAAATAATGGTATCCCTTAGGGTCTGTAGGCATTTCTCCTAAATCAGACTGCTGAGTAGCATTTTCTTTCCAGACAATTACTTTTGGACGTTCAGATCTTTTTTCTTTAGGAGGTCTTCGATAGATGTTATAATGCTCTTGGTCTTTAAAAAGACGTGCTGGTACCCCTGATAGGTTATAAAATTTGTAATACCTCTCTAAAGGGGTCATATCGCTCAAAATTAAAGTTTTACTTCTAGAATTCAAATTTGTGGATATGACAGAGATATATTGTACAAAGTGTAGAAAGAAGACAAAAACCTCTTCAGAAGTTCAGGATATGACTGATAAAGGTCGATATCAAATTCATGGTGATTGTATTATCTGTGGGACGCACAAGAATACCTTTACTGGTGAGAATTGGGAGGTTAAATTACATAGCAAAGGAGAGGTTCTGGATGCTAAAAAAAAGAGAAAGAAGACGGCTACAAACAAGAAGGCTAAGAAACTTGGTCTTAAGATTTTGGATGCCGATGACAAAGTTCAGGCTTATATTAAGAGGTATTTAAGGGAGGCAACAAAAGAGAGTTAATTAAAAATATGACACGATTTATTAGTGATAAATATAACAATGGAAAGAACTACAACCCCTCCAAGTACTTCGAGATTAGAAAGTGACGAAGAATAAGAGATACCAGCTCCTACACAAGGTGATAGCTCTATAAGTGAATATTTTGAGTCAATAAAATTGTATGCTATAGCCCAAAATGAGGATTTGGATCATATAAATATTAAAGTAGCATTTATTCTTGGATTAAAACTAGATTATGCAAAGCGTGCTAAAGAGTTTGGGTTTAAAAAACCATTAAAAGAGATAGTTGAACATTTAGGTGGGTGATCGATATTAGCTGTTTTTTTTTTCAGATGCAGTATTCTATGGATAGGTCCTGTAATATCGCCACTTCTTAGGCATAGCCCAATATCGATGACTAATATGAGGATGGTATGGGGGGTATATATGGGCTTGGTGAGGCGTTTGGATCTGTTCTTGTGGACGGAACAGATTGGAACGAATGGAACAGATCAGGTACCCGAATTTTAAAAGTTTTTTCTGGGAAAGGTGATCTGATTTTTTTTTTATTTTATCTGTTCCATCTGTTCCATCTGTTCCATATCCTTATTTCTTCTTTTTACTTTGTTCTTAGTATATTTATATAGAACAGATGTATGGAACAGATCGGAATAGATGGGGGTATGGTATTGTTAAAGATGCGCCATAAGGCGCTGGAGCCTAACTGGAAGGGGATCTGGTAGGGTTTCACCACAGAGGGGTGGATGTATAGGGGCTTTAGCCTCCGCTGGGCGCAGCCCAGTACCGACGACATACTGGACTTTAAAGGTATGTTGTTTTTTTTATTTGTTTAACTTTAAAGAAACGTTTTTAACATTTTATTTATCAGGTTTTTTATACAAATTGGATTTTAAAGATATTTGCGATGGTTTCTGTTTCCTATAAAATATTTATTATTAACGTATATCTTTTTATCAGAAATAAACAAAGGTATATTTTACTGACGTTATATTTCTTCTTTTCAAATTGTGAATATTTTTTATTGACAAGATTACTAACATTTGTTCTTTTAATGTTTCTTTTCTTTTACTAACACTTCTACTAACATATTCTATCATTTCTTTCCTTTCACTGAATATTATTCTCCTACTAATAGAGCTCTGATCAGTTCAGTTTAGTTCAGTTTTTGCAAAAACTGATACCGAACTGAATTGATCGGTATCAGTATTAATGATTACTGAAACTGACCAGTATCGGTATTGTGATTATCAAAACTGATCGATAATTACTGAAAACTAAGTTGCGAATCATTATTTTTTATCAAATTAATGATAAAAACGTTTTACAACGTTTTTTATTAAGGTTACAAAAAATAAAGTTGCGAATTGTTTTTTTACTAAATTAACTAATAAAAAACGTTTTGCAACATTTTCTATTAAAGTGACAAAAAAAACGTTGCGAAATGTTATTTTTTTATTAAATTAACGATAAAAATGTTTCACAACATTTTCTATTAAAGTGGTAAAAAAAACGTTTGCGAAATGCTTTTTTTTATTAAAATTAACAGATAAAAATGTTTCACGACGTTTTCTATTAAAGCAACAAAAAAACGTTTGCGAAAGGATTTTTTTTATTAAAATTAACAGATAAAAACATTTCGCAACGTTTTCTATTAAAGTGATAAAAAAATGTTGTGAAATGTTTTTTTATTAAATTAATGATAAAAAATGTTTTGCAACGTTTTTTATTAAAGTGATAAAAAAAAATATTGCAAAACGTTATTTTTTTATTAAATTAACCAATAAAAAACATTTCACAACATTTTCTATTAAAGTGGTAAAAAAATATTTGCAAACCGCTTTTTTTTATTAAAATTAACAGATAAAAACGTTTTGCAACATTTTCTATTAAAGCAATAAAAAAAACGTTTGCAAAATGATTTTTTTTATTAAAATTAACAGATAAAAACATTCCGCAATGTTTTCTATTAAAGCAATAAAAAAACATTGCAAAATGGTATTTTTTTATTAACTAACTGATAAAAAATGTTTCACGACGTTTTCTATTAAAGTGACAAAAAAACGTTGCAAAACGTTATTTTTTTATTAAATTAACCGATAAAAAATGTTTTGCAACATTCTCTATTAAAGTGATGAAAAAACATTTGTGAAATGTTATTTTTTTATTAAATTAACCGATAAAAACATTTTGCAACATTTTTAATTAAAGCAACAAAAAAAAATGTTGTGAAATGTTTTTTTTATTAAAATTAACAGATAACCAATAAAAAACGTCTTGCAATATTTTTTAATTATAGCGACAAAAAGAAATATTTTTTTTTATTAAAATTAACTAACAAAACATTTCGCAACGGTTTTGTAATTAATTTGACAAAAAACTGCTAAACATTTTTTTTTATCCAATTAACATTTCGCAACTTGTTTGTTAATAAAATACCACTGCAAAATGGTTTGTTTTATCAAAATAACTAATTAAAAACATTTTTTTATTATATTATACTATATAAAACAGTTTTATTTATTATGTTATTTAGATTCGGTAATTCGGTTCAGTAAATCGCAAAACTGGTACCGAAACTGCAGTTACTGAAACTGATCGGTAAATTTACTGAAAGTTTCAGTTCGGTAAACTGTAAAACCAAAACCACTTCGATACTGAAACTGATCAGTACGGTTTAGTAATTACCAAAACCAATCAGAGTCTTACCTACTAACATACATTTTTATTAACATTCTCCTTCTACTAACATTTTTTCAGTTTCTTTCTTTTCTTCTATTAACATTTTCACTAATGTATTTTTCTATCATTTCTTTTTTCCTACTGAAATTCCTACTAATGTTTCTTCTAAACATTTCTGTTAATGCTACTCGTTAACATTATCCTACTAATATTTTATATTCTGTTATTTTTCTTTCTTCACTGATATTTCTACTACTAACTTTTTTTATTAACGTTCCCTTTTCTCTTACTAACACACTAACATTTTCACTAATGTTTCTTTTATCAAATTAAACAGATATAACAAAATAAGCAAACAGGTAATTTCATTATCATGCTATTTCAATTATATAGTGTACATACATTTAATTCATTCGTAGTATTCAATTATAATTGATTTTATATATAGTATGATTTCTTTTTTTGTATATTTTAATTGAAACATATAATAAAGTTTTGTACAATTAAATTTTATTTTAACCTGAATTATAATTAATATTTAATCTGAAAAAAGTATACATTACGATTGATTGCATTTTATAATTTTTGCCTGAATTATATTGTAAATTTACTAGTATTAATACAAAATCTGATATTTATATGATATCTATATGATATCTATATGATATCTATATAACATGTATCAGTTACACACTAAATAAATGATATGTGACCGATATTTCACTACCCAATATATGTGTAATACATGCACAACATATATAAGATGTACCATCAAATTTCCGCATAAATAATACACATATTGGATACCTGATATGTGTGTAATTACCAAATATCATATACGTATATTACACATATCCTACGCATATCTTGTACCTGATATATGCCCAATAACCTCAATTTTAACCTGTGAGTGTTAACAAATTTTTTAAAATTTTAACTAAGATGTAAGTTTGTGTAGTATTACTATGAAAAAAAAGTTGCGTAGAGTTAATAGTAAATGCATGCATATCATTTGTGAATTATATTAGTATTGTTTGGGGTCCTCTCCACCCCCTTATTAAATCAACTAATTCTGGCACACCCCTAATTAAATCACAATCACCACGCATGTAACATGTAGATCATTTTCATATTAAAAGAAATTTGTGTAACTATAATCGAGTTACTTCATTTTATAATTAACCATCAATTTTAATATGCAACTCCTATATAAATTAAGTAATATCATAGATTGTCATGTGCTTTATCAGTTTTTAAAACTAATTTTCCATTTTTACAATTATTTTTTTTTCTTTGCATATACGTGAAATTTACATTTAAAAACTACTATTTTTTTGAGATCTTTATAAAAGTATGGACAAACACATAATGTTAATAGCAAAAATATATGTAAATTTGCACGAGGAAAAAGATTTTCTAAGGTTATAAGGGCAGTTTTTCAATTAATTTTTGTATAAATACGAAAAAACTGTTTTTTTTTAAAAAAAAAAGATTTTTTATGTCATAAAATTTTAAAAAGAAATTTTTAACTAATAATAAATATCTCATTTTTAGCCATAAATTTACAAAAGAAACAACTTTTATTAAGGTAATAGTGCTGGTTATCCAACTAGATTTTCAGTTATTATTGAATCTACTAATATTTTTCTGTTTATTAATATGAAATAATGACAAATTTTTATTTATCATTAGTAAACAAGAGGAGAATAACGTTATTAAGCTCATTTTTGGGTAATATATTTATTTTTAACTAAAAAATAATACAAAATTTTCATTGTTTTTAATCAATTTATTTCTGTCTAATCATATTTAAATATTAGATTTTTATTGTAAAAAAGATATTTTTTAATATTTAATTGTTCTTGAAATTAATGAGTAGTTTATTTTACAGTTAAAACAACTAAAATAATAAAGAAATTTTACAATTTAATTATATAAATAAAAAATTATTTAGATTTATGTATTTTAACTTTTTACCTGTTATATAATGATATAAAATATTTTCTATTTTAATTTAAATTTTTATAATATTCATTATGGTTGACAAATGACAAGTTTTTTGCATTAATTTTTTATTTTTAATAAAAAAAATACATCAACTTCTAACTAAGATCCAACTTGAAAAACAAAATGTATTTGAAGAAATTTTTTAATAAACACTTAGGGACCATTTAGAAGTTTTATTTCCCATATTTAGTTTGAGAGTTATTTTGTATAAATGAAGTGTTATATTTGGCCTGAAATTTTTAATTTTAACTAAATTTAGACCAGAATTACGATTTTGGCCAGAATTAAGGAAATTTCGGCCAGAATTATAAATTCAAAAATCGTTAATTTAACCAATTAAATAAATTTTGGTTGATTTTAAACTTTATATATGTGTTATATGTTGGAAGAAGATGCTGTGCCAAAAATTTTATTATGTTAACTATAATAAAGCAAATTAGGGAGTTACATGCACAGTGATTGATCAGTAATTTTGGCCAGAATTATAAATTATAATAATTTTGGTTAAATATTCACATCACAATAATTTTGTCAATATTATTCCAATTATTACATATTTTTAACCATTAGATTCCTCTTGATGAAACAATTCCAATGAGTCTAAGATCACTTAAATCTGATCACTTAAATCTGATCACTAAAACCCATAATAATTAAAATACAGTCAAAATATTTAATATTATATGAATTTTATATATAAAAAATGCTGATCTGGTCTCTAAAATTGAATTACTCAGTCAATATTAATCCAATCATTATAAATTATTATTATTAGCTTCCTCTTGATGAAATAATTCTAACAAGCCTAAGAACATTAAACCTGTAATAATTAAAATACAATCAAAATATTTAATGTTATGCAAATTTTATATATAAAAAATGCTGATCTTATCTTTAAAATTGAATTGCTTGGTCAATATTAATCTAATCATTATAAAATTATTATTATTAGCTTTCTCTCAATGAAATAATTCTAATGAGCCTAAGAATATTAAAATCTGATCACTAGATCTCATAATAATTAAAATACAGTCAAAATATTTAATGTTATGCAAATTTTACATATAAAAAATACCGATCTGGTCTTTAAAATCAAATTGCCAATCAATATTAATCCAATCATTATGTAATTATTACCATTGAATTCCTTTTGATAAGATGATTCTAATGAGTCTAAGATCATTAAAATCTGACTACTAAAACCTATTATAATTAAAATAAAGTCAAAATATTAAATATTATGCAAATTTTACATATTTAGAATGTTGATTTAATATTTAAAATTAAATTATTCAATCAATATTAATCTAATCACTCTAAAATTACTAACATTTAATTCCTTTCAATGAGATGAATATAATGAGCTAAAGATCATTGAAATCCAATTATTAGATCATAGAACAATTATATTTTAATAAATATCTTTTTATAATCACATATATATAAAATTTTTAAAAAAAAGATATGATAATGACTATAGGTAGTTTGTGACTATGAATGATAGTTTTTATATATGAAAATTTGAGACACTTAACCAAGGTGACTATATAGGGTAATGTAATTATAACAGAGATGACTATAAAGAGAGTTGACTGTATATATTTTTAAATTTATAAATATTTTTAATTAATAAATTGATATTAATTAATATTAAAGTTGAAACACTGCCTAATTATAAATTTGCATTAGTACTTTTGAAAAATTTTACAGATTTGTTTTTAAAAATTTTTGCAGATTTTTTGACGTTTGCAAATTTGTGCAAAAATACATAAAATTTTTCAGTGTTATGCATCAGCATATTCTCAAATTTATATAAAAATATACTTCGCAGAACTGTGCAGATCTGCAGACTAAAATTTTTTTCAATGTAGAATCAAAAGATAAAGTAAAAAAGGAAATAAGAATAAAAGAAATTAAGAACAAATTGAAAGGAAGAATAAAGAGGTAGATCAGAAAAGAAAAATAAGATCAAAGAAAAATAAAAGAAATATAAGACTAAAAGAAAAAAAGTAAATAAAAGCAAATCTATAAAGTAAAGAATAAAATAAAATTAATAAATAAAATACAAAAAAATAATAAAAATAAAAAGTAATACACAAAAAAGAAAAAAAATATATACCAAACTTTATTTGTAAAACAAAGAGCTTAAAGACCTAAAAAAAAAAAAATTAGAAACAAAAAAATTAAAAACAAAATAAAAGAAAAAAAAAGTAGGAAGAAATAATATACCTTTAATATCATAATTAGAAAAAAAGACTTTCTATAAACTAATTTTTGTTTATATAATATTTTGTTTATAAATAATATTTTCAATAAATATTAAAGCAAAGAGATCATTACTTTTTGCAATGTTTTGATAAAAAAAATAAATACATTCATTTTGGCAATCTAAAGAAAAAAAATGAAATGTTAGAAATATTTCTTTTAAAGAAAAACATGTTTAAAAAAAAGATTATTAAATAAATATTTATTTATTATATAGATTACATGATAATAAATATTATATTAGATTTAATCATATAGGTTCTTTACTAGAAAAATGACCTTCTGAGAAATTTTTTAACTAAATTTTATTATTAAGCTTATTTTAATCTATTAGCTTTAAAAAATAAAGAACTATAAAAATCTTAATTTTTGGTAAAAAGTTCTTAGAAGGTCATTTTCCTAGCAAAGAACCCATATTATTTCTTTGCAAAATATATATTTTTTTTAATTTATTTAATAAATATAATTAAAATTTATTATAAAACATATAGATTTTATGGTTTTTTAATATAAAGTTCTTTTAAAATAAATTCTTCTAGTTAAAAAAAAAATATTTTTTCAAAATTTCAAAAACAATGGTATTTTGGTTAATAAAAAATTAAGATTAAAAATAGGTAATGATTTTTATCTTACATATATATAGATTATACATGAAACTGAAATTAGTTAATTTTAACTTCTGAAATATTTGAAATGGTCAAAATGATTTTAATTTGGAGTCAAAATGGTCAAAATTACATAATAGTTATATGATTTTTATAGTAAACAATAATATTAAATTTAAAGTTAACGATCTTTGCATTCAGTAATTTGATTTTTATAATCCTTATATGGTTGGATTCAGCTCATTAAGAGGATTCTAGTAATATATATTGCATATTTATAACATCAATATTGACAGAATTATTCACATTTAAAATTTGATATTAAATAGTCTAATTATTCTTATAATAAACAATAATATTAAAATTCAAAGTTAATGATTTCCACATTTAATAATCCAATTTTTATGATCTTTATGTGGTTGGATTCAGCTCATTGAGAGGATTTTAATGGTATGTGTTACATATTTGTAACATCAATATTGACAGAATTATTCATATTTAAGGGTAGAGGGATCGATATGGCTGATCATATAGCTAAAAAAAAAAATCATTTTTTTTTTACTTCGCTACAAGGAAAACTCACTCAATATTTTATGAAAAACTGTTTAAAAGTATTCTTTAGAAAGCTAAAGTTACTGTCTTTCAAATAAACTTTAGTAAAGTATAATACAAATAAGGCTTATAATGAAATATTACACTATGAAGTCGTAATTAAGTTGCGAATCTCCTATGGTAAGTTGCGAATCACCTAGAGAACATATCTTCAAATTAACTTTAAACTTATGAAACCTTACAAGTTAATAGTATAATAAAAAAGAATATTTATGTCAAAAAATCATTGTGCATTTACTTATTCAAATAAAATTTTTTATTAATACCATTTTATTTTTTTATTATTAGTCATATTTGATTCTAAAAGTCTAAATACATTCAAAAAGACTAATAGCAAATGGTTAAACACTTTAATAAATAAATGAAGCGCATGTTTATACTTTTTTTAAATGTGTATTTAACAAAATTCATATGGTAGTTTGCGAGAAATCATAAATTTTGCTCGTTTTAGATCACGTGATGATCTACATTTTTTAGTCTAAAATCATATATATGTTGTGGTGTAGATACACTCTACCCTTAAAATTTGATATTAAATTATAATTATAAAAATTACATGATTATGATATAATTTTGATTATTTCAATTTTAATTTTGACTTTTAACTTTTCAAGTTGAAATATTTTGACTTTTGGGTTTTAATTTTGACTTCATATATAATATAGATCATTTTTATATGTAAGATAGAAATTGTCATCTATTTTTAACCTTTAATTTTTCATTAACTAAAATGTTATTATTTCTGAAATTTTGGGAAAATATTTTTTTTAACTAAAAGAATTTAAATTTTACAATTATTTTTTATTACAAAATTCTCAATTTAATTTTATTTTAAAATAACTTTAATACTAAAAAACCATGATAAAATCTATATATTTTATAATAAATTAATTAATTTTGCATTTATTTATTATAAAATATAATATAATTTTTATAAAAATTTGAATTTTTTAAAAATATTAAAATTCATTATAAGTAAAGTTGCCTGCCAAAACTCAATTGGCCAATGTCGAAATGTCGAAACCTAAAATATGTCGAAATGCCGAAATGCCAAAATAGTTTCGACACGTCAAAATTGTCGAAACTAGTTTCGACATGTCGAAACTGCTGAAAGTAAAATCACAATATTTCGCAACGGGTTTCATTCATTATAATAAAAATTCAAAAATAAGAAACGTTTTGCAACGTTTTTTATTAAATAATTGAAAAACCATTGCGTAACAGTTTTTTTTCTTTAAGTTAAAAAATAAAAAACGTTTCGCACCGTTTTTTATTAAATGCTTGAAAAACTGTTGCGAAATGGGTTTTTTTTTTAAGTTAAAAAAGCTTGAAAAACCGTTGCGAAATGGTTTTTTTCGCTTAAAAATTCAAAAATAAAAAACGTTTCGCAACGTTTTTATTAAATAATCGAAAAACTGTTGCGAAACGGTTTTTTTTTCTAAGTTAAAAAAAACTTGAAAAATCATTGCGAAATGGTTCTTTTCGCTTAAAAATTCAAAAATAAAAAACGTTTCGCAACATTTTTTATTAAATAATTGAAAAACTGTTGCGAAATGGTTTTTTTTGTTTAAAAAATCAAAAATAAAAAACGTTTCGCAACGTTTTTTATTAAATACTTGAAAAACCGTTGCGAAACAGTTTTTTTTTTAAGTTAAAAAAATAAAAAACATTTCGCAATGTTTTTTATTAAATAATTGAAAACCATTGCGAAACGGTTTTTTTTTCTAAGTTAAAAAAAAAAGCTTGAAAAATGTTGCGTTTTTTGCTTAAAAATCAAAAATAAAAAACGTTTCGCAACGTTTTTTATTAAATAATTGAAAAACTGTTGCAAAACGGTTTTTTTTGTTTAAAAAATCAAAAATAAAAAACGTTTCGCAACGTTTTTTTTTAAATACTTGAAAAACTGTTGCGAAACAGTTTTTTTTGTTTAAAAAATCAAAAATAAAAAACGTTTCGCAACGTTTTTTATTAAATAATTGAAAAACTGTTGTGAAACAGTTTTTTTTCTAAGTTAAAAAAAAAGCTTGAAAAACGTTGCGTTTTTCGCTTAAAAAATCAAAAATAAAAAACGTTTCGCAACGTTTTTTATTAAATACTGTTGCGAAATGGTTTTTTTTTGTTTAAAAAATCAAAAATAAAAAACGTTTCGCTACGTTTTTTATTAAATATTTGAAAAACCGTTGCGAAATGGTTTTTTTTTTCTAAGTTAAAAAAAAAAGCTTGAAAAACGTTGCGTTTTTCGCTTAAAAAATCAAAAATAAAAAACGTTTCGCAACGTTTTTTATTAAATGCTTGAAAAACTGTTGCGAAACGGTTTTTTTTGTTTAAAAATTAAAAAATAAAAAACGTCTCGCAACGTTTTTTATTAAATACTTGAAAAACTGTTGCGAAACAGTTTTTTTCGTTAAATTAACAATATGTATATATTATATATATCACGTGACGAAATAGTTTCGACAATTTCGACATGTCGAAACTATTTCAGTATTTTGACAAATCAGAAGGCCAATGTCGAAATGTCGAAATAGTTTCGACAATTTCGATATGTCGAAACTCTTTAGTTTCGGCAGGCAACTTTAATTATAAGTAATATAGTACTATTTTTTGATAAAATGATATACTATATTTGAAAAATTAATTAATTAGTAATCTGCAACAGAAGTAGAGATCAGCAATAATAAAATTTGGAGCTAGATTTACCAAATTTGATAATATTTATATAGATCATAATTATTCATAAGAGGATTACATAATCATTTACATAGGGAATATAAAGGGAAAATCATATTAATAGATAGCCAATTACTGTAACTTTTTATTCGTAAAAAATCTTTTTCTCAAAATCATTTCTTAAAACTTTTATCAGATATAACGTGAGATTTCCCATATGCTGATCATTTTTCTATTTATATTACGGATCACTAATTAATTAATTTACTTTAAATTTTGTATTTTAATAAATCATATGATAAATAATTTACATTTTAATTGCCAATCTGCATGTGATCGATAGAATTTACATAGTAAAATGTGGCAATATATTAATTAATAAAAAAATGCCATTTGAAATCTCTGTTTCTCCAAAAGACAATAACATCAAATACATACATAACTCCAAAAAAACTTATTACAACTGGTGCTATTATGTCAGAACTTCATTAATATGGTCATATTTATATGACTTGTTTATTATTTTTTAGGGAAAAAACTCAAGATAATTATTCCTATTTCAAAATTACATTAAAATATAATAAAAGTCCTTATTATTTATATATTTTATTATATTCATATTTTTTTATAAACTGGACATATTTGTGAAAGAAAAGGAGATATAGTAGTGCGTAGTGTTATTAAAAATGTAATAGTTGACAGAAATAATAATCAAAAAAGGTTTTATAAGCATCAAAAAAAAATTTAAGAGGTAGAAATCATTTATACTATAGAAGCAAAATACTATGAAATCTTTGTTTCCTACATATAAAACTTTATAAACTGCAAAGAAAAAAAAACTTTTTATAAAAAAATTTTTTTTTCTAGGATTTTAAACATATATTGCGAGTGTTAAATTATATAATCGTATAACAATATGGTTGCATTTTATTTGATATAAAAATATGATCGACATGGCTTATATATAAATATTGCGCCACATTTTATTATATAAATTCTATCGATTACATGCAGATCGGCAATTAAATTTTATTTTAATTGTATTAATTTTTAATAAAAATACATGTGATTAATGATTAATAATTAAGATGCTGCATTTCTTTTACTAGCTATTATATATATCTCTGAAATCTACAGCTACTACAAGAAAAATTAGGTTTGTTAAGTTGGTAAAATGACTTTTTTTTGTCAAATTATATTTTTACATTATTTACATAACTTGTCATGTAATTTAACAAAAGTTACTATTATAACTATTATAATTATTATAATTAAATAATTTTTAAATTTAACAATACTAAATACAAAAAATGCTAAAGTTTTAAACTAATTCAGTTTAGAGCTGAAATCTCTATATAAAAATATTAAAAAAAACATTTAAATATTTAAATTTTTTTTAAAAAATAAAAGTTTCAAAATTTTAAAAATCAAAATTTTATTTATAAAAATTGGTATTATTCTGCTGGAATCAAAAAATAATTAGAATATATTTTAGTTTTTTTTAAAGTTATTTCAAAAAAAATTCAAATTTAATTTTAAGTAAATAATTAAATCTCAAAATTAAAATCTTTTTAAAAAAAAAATTTTTTTTTTAAAAAGTTTAAATCATTAATCTTGATAATTTTTATAATATTTCAATTAGCAAAATTTAGTAAATTAACTGAATTGATTAAATTTTAACTAAAAGGTTATGTAATATTTATTTTTATTTTTATTATAACAAGAGAACCTATAATTAAAAGCAATAAAGCCAATAAGATAAGTTCAATAAAAAGACAAGTCTAAGTAAGTAACAGTAGTTGATTAAACTTAAGGAATTAAATAATTAAATCCAAAAAAAGTTATCATAGGTACCTCAGTTGAAAGTAAATGCTATGCAAAAACAAGTAATCTGACCCTGTAAAGAGAATAACTTATAGCTCTCCACCTGAAATATAAATTGTAATCACATTCTTCAAAATGCATCAACACTTTAGTTTCAACAAAATCCCTATAAGTAGTCAATTGCTTAGCAATATTACTTAAACAAACGAATCAAAAAGAGAAAAAAGAAAAATAAAAATAAAAAATAACGCAATCTACTAAAATAATAAAAATTTAAGAAATTAAAATTAATAAAAGTTTAACAATATCCATTTTATCATTAGACTTCTTGTCCAATGACTTCTTTTTCTTGTTGCCTTTCAATATTTTAAAAGACTTTGTTTGATCCTTGAAAGGTTTGAAATTAGTAAAGTGTGTTTTAGGAGAACCAGAGTTTTGCTTATTAGAACTCTTCATAGGCTTTTTGTTTTTGTTCAAAGAGGAAATAGGAGAAGCACACCATGGAAGAGAGTGGTTAGTACCATTATGATTGAAATTGAAAGTTGTATTATAACAAAATTCTACATTCTGATATTTTTTGAAGTACGCTACAATCTGAGATTTCTTTCTAGAATTGAAATACTTTAAAGCTTTAATTAGATAATTAAAAAAAATCATTGAAAGTTTGGTATGGTCTCATAATTGCTAATAATTACTATTTTGAGATAGGTCATTGAGGTATAAGCGAAACTGTTCTTGTCACTTTCTTTGTTGTAGAGACCAGTGTTTTAAAAACTATTGTACTGTTTGGTTACCTAAGGAGTATTGCCATATACTCTGGTCGAAGGACGCCAATGAAAAAGTTGTGAGATAAATCTTTATACGCAACGTTTGATACTTACGTTAACATTTTATTGTTATAGATATAACATCATCTTATGCTTTAAGTTTGGCTATGATTTTTACATAAGACTAACCTACAGATACGTCATATATGAAAATATCCCTTATGTTATTTATTTTATCATTAGGAATTATTTGATTGATGTATACTTTTTCAATAGATTTGGATGCTGCTTTCGCTGCCTTCTTTGATTTGTTTAGGTTAGCATCAGGGATACTAAGGGAAGGAGACGGTAATACAGTATCTGTATCAGGAAAAATCTGCATATCATCAGAGTTAACTAGCAGATTTTAAAGAGATTGATGATCATCAGGTACTGATTTGGAAAAAGTCTGTTGTATATTCTAGTGTGGTATACTAGAATTAACCAGATTCTGATCTATACATGATATTTTATAGTTGATCATATCTTTCACTTTTTTCTTAAGAAGGGTAGATATTTCTGTAAGAGAGTCTTGGCTGGTGAGAATACCTGAGTACACTCTTAAAGCTGTATGAACAATCAGCGATATTAGGGTATTAAGAATATTTATTTGTTGTGCTAGAGATTTATACCATACAGGCTCTGCTTCAGGACTAAAAATTCGTATTAACTAGTTGCTTTGTTCGTTCACATTCTGAAATGTTATAGTATCGACAATACTCAAGTTTCAAAAGTATATAATAAAGCCTTTATATAAATTTGTTTAGCTTCATTCTTAGTTTGGGATTATTTTTGTTTAGATGTCAAAGTTGACTGTTGTAGTATAAATAGTTGTTTATGTTGTTATTTCTTGGCTTTCCTTTACATCTTTTTCTTTCAGTTTTTTGTCAAAACAGGCTGAAAAATGTCTTCTATCATATTTTCACTTTTGCTAGAAGAGTCACCATAGTCAGTAATATCATAGTTACCATTATTATAAATATTTTGTTGTTTTGAAAACTCTGAAACGTTTATTTTTATTTAAAAAATAAATTAAATTTTTGGTTTTGAATGGAACAGAAAAGAGTTTTTGGATTTTTTATACTAAAAGGTTATGTAATAAAACAAATAATATGAAATTTTGCTAAAAGAAATAATTTTTTGTATAAAATTTAATATTAATCAATTTATTATCAAAAAAGAAAATAAGTTTTCAATTAATAATTAGTATCAGTTAAGTTATAATAATTTCTATTAATTTGTGTTATTAATCAAAAAATATGATAATTACATAACCAATTGGTAAAAATTTTATCAAAAGTTTTTAAAGATCAAAAGTTTTATTTTAACCAATATATTTGATACTTTATAAAAAAAAAAAAAAAATATTAAAATATTTTTTTTTAATAAGGGCAGTGACATATATTAGCTAATATTTTTTTACTATAGGCGCTTACCCCCCCACCCCCAGGTAAGATATCTTGGTCATGTGCAACCAATCATATTTTTAAAAATTGTGTAACCTAAGATTTTCGCTTACCCCCCCACCCCCTAAAATATTAGCTAATATATGTCACTGCCCTAAATACTTTTCTTTTTTTTTTATATGTTTTAATTTTAAAGTTTAATTTATAATATTTATCCAATATTTTATAAAAAAAAAAAAAATGGTAAAAATTTTTTTTTTAATAAATCCCTTTCTTTTTTTTTTACTTATTTTAATTTTAGAGTAAATTTATTTAATGCACCCTGCGTTGTAACGCACCTCCTATCACGTGATAAATTTTATTGATTGCGGTTTAATTTAGATTATCATTAAGAATTAAAATAATTGGCTAAAATTTATTGTACAAAAAAAATAACAAAATTTATATATTAAACTGACTTTATTCCTTTAAACCCTGTTTATCAAAGGTAATATTTTTTACAATTATTTATCTTTAACATAACTAGTAATGATAATAATGATACAAAAAAGAGAAGTCTAACAATTATGATAATAAGAGAGAGAAATAATGGAAATAATATTAGAAACAAATAATTGGAAATAACGAAGATGATAGGAGACAAAAGATATAGTAAAAAAAAAGAAAGATAGTGAAAAAAAGAGGGAAAGAATGTGAAAATAAAAGGAACAGGATCGAAAACAAAAGGAAATAAGGATAAAATGAAAGGGAATAGAAATGAAAATAAAAAGATAATGGGAGGGGCAAAAAAAAGAAAAGATGACAAGAAGGGGATAAAAAAATGAAAGAATGATAAAAGGGAGATGAACAAAATGAAAGGATGATGAAAAACGAAGAGATAATAAGAAAGGAATGAAAAGATGAAAAGATGATGAGGAGAAATGAAAAGATGACAAAAATAAAACGATGATAAAAACAAAACAATGATAAGAACGAAATGATAAGGATGAAATGATAATTGATGATGAGAACGAAATGATAATTGATGGTGAAGACGAAACAATAATTGGTGATGAGGATGAATGAAACAATAATCAATGATAAGGACAGACAAAACAATAATTGATGATAAGGACGAAATAATAATTAATGATGAAGACGAAACGATGATTGATGAGGATGAAACAACGATGAGGACAAAATGGTGATAAGGATGAAACGATCATGAGAATGAAAGGAAAAAGGAGCGATAATGAAAAAGAAGAAAGTGAATGAAAACGAAAGAAAAGGGGAATAAATTAACGAAAGATAAACCATAAAAAGAAGAAAAAATAGTTAGTAAAAATGAAATATGAAAACGAAATTGAAAAAAAAGATAAGAAAAAATGTCATACCTTGTTCGCAAAACTAAGACCTAAAAAAAAAGGAGGCGAAATGATGATGATGAAATGAAATCGATGATGAGGATGAAATGATAATTAATGATAAAGACGAAATGATAATTGGTGATGAGGATGGATGTATGAAATAATAATTGATGATAAGGACGAACAAAATGATGATTGATGATAAGGACGAAATGATAATTGATGATGAAGACGAAACGATGATTGATGAGAATGAAACAACGATGAGGACAAAATGGTAATAAGGATGAAACGATCATGAGAATGAAAGGAAAAAGGAGCGATAATGAAAAATAAGAAAGTGAATGAAAACGAAAGAAAAGGGAATAAATTAACGAAAGATAAACCATAAAAAGAAAAAAAATAGTTAGTAAAAATGAAATATGAAAACAAAATTAAAAAAAAAGATAAGAAAAAATACCATACCTTGTTCGCAAAACTAAGATCTAAAAAAAAAAGGAGGCGAAATGATGATGATGAAATGAAATCGATGATGAGGATGAAATAATAATTAATGATAAAGACGAAACGATGAGAACAGATGTATGAAACAATAATCGATGATAAGGACAGACAAAACGATAATTGATGATAAGGACGAAATGATAATTGATGATGAAGACGAAATGATGATTGATAAGGATGAAACAACGATGAGGACAAAATGGTAATAAGGATGAAACGATCATGAAAATGAAAGGAAAAAGGAGCGATAATGAAAAAGAAGAAAGTGAATGAAAACGAAAAGAAAAGGAGAATAAATTAACAAAAGATAAACCATAAAAAGAAGAAAAAATAGTTAATAAAAATGAAATATGAAAACAAAATTGAAAAAAGATAAGAAAAAAATACCATACCTGGAATTCCCTCAGAGACATCTGGAAATGAAAAGGTAAGGGTTGTTTCTTTTTTTTCGTTAATCTCGTTTAAGAACATTCCCTAATGTCCCTCCATTGTCTTTTTTTTTTATAGAAGCACCCCTGGAGACTTCTGGAAACAAAAAGGTAGGGTTTATTTCTTTTTTTTCGTTAATTTTGTTTAATATTTCTAACGTTTTTTTATTGTTTTTTTTATAGGAACGCCTCTTGAAGACGAAATAAAATAATGAAAAGTTGCAACACGCTTAACGGCTTAAGATTATTTTATAAATAAAATAAAAACAATTAAACACGTGATTAGGGGTGCGTTATAACGCAGGGGTGCGTTAAATAAATTATTCCTTAATTTTATATAATATTTATTTAATACTTTATAAAAAAGAAAAGAAAAAATATTAGGAATATTTCTTTAATAAATTCTTTTCTTTTCTTTTTTATTTACTTTAATTTTAAAATTTAGTTTATGATATTTATTTGATATCTTATAAAAAAGAAAAACGAAATATTAAAAACTTTTTTTTTAATAAATATTTTTTTTCTTTATTTACTTCAATTCTAAAATTTTAATTTATAACTAGCTTGAAGCCCGCTGCTTCGTATCAAGTTGGTATTTATTAATAAAATAATATACAAATCCTAACCCTAACTCTAATTTTAATCTAATTCTGATACTAACCCTAATTCCTAACCCTAACCCTAATTCTAATCCCTAATCCTAGCCCTAATCCTAATCCCTAACTCTAACTCTAACCTTAATTTCTAACCCTAACCCTAACCCTAACCCTAATCTACCCCCTAATTCCTAACACTTTTCCTTTTCATTTTTGTTTTTTTATATTTAATTGTAATAATGACTGTAATGCTGGCCAGAATTAAATGATCGGCATACTAATTTCCTTTTTTAGAATATTTGTGAAACCAACCTGGCCAGATTTTTGCAAGAGAAAATATTTCCTTTTTTGGAATTTGTGTAATATAAATTTCCTTTTTCAGAATAAGAAACTTCCAATTTTTATAGGAAGCAAAATTTCCTTTTTGGGATTTTGTGTAATGTCATGTGATAATATGGCCAATAAAAATAAGGTTACACAATTTAAATTTATTTATACAGGTATTCTAAACGTTACAAATATTTTTAATTATATAGATTCTAAACGTTACAAATATTTTTAATTATATCAATCACCGCGCATGTAACATGTAAATCATTTTCATATTAAATAAAATTTGTGTAACCATAATTGAGTTACTTCATTTTGTGATTAAATGTCAATTTTAATATATAACGCCTATACTAATTAAGTAATTTGGTAGATTATCATGTGATCTACCAGTTTTATAAATTGAATTTCCTTTTTCGCAGTTATTTTTTTACTTTGCATTTACAAGAAATTTACCTTTAAAAACACGCTTTTTTAAGATCCTTTTAAAAGTAGGCATAAAGTTACTGTTTTGACAACAGAAAAATATGTAATTTTACGAGTAGAAAATGTTTTTCTAAGTTCAAATGGTTAGTTATTCGGGCAGTTTTTGCGTAAAATGCAAAAAATCGAATTTTTACTATAAAAATGCAGCTTTTTTAGTATTAGCTATCACTATATTCTTGTATTTACAATTCTATTTGTTGGTTTTAATATTATTTTCAGTCTCTACTTATTACTAATTTTCTTTTTCTTTATTTTTTTTAGGTGTTATTTCTTTCCTTTTCTTCCATTTTGGATCTTTTTGGTTGAGGGAAGTTTCATTTCTTAATTTTGCAGTCTTCAATTGTTCGAAAAATCTTGTGCCAATGAGGGTAAGTTTAATTCTGGTTGGTTTATATTTAAATTTTTATTCTTTTTGGTTCTTTTTTTATTCTCACTTTCGGTTTCTTACTTTATTTTAGATTACGGTTTGGTTTGAAACTGCTCAACGATCAGGGTAAACTCAAATCTTCATATTTTTTTTATTTAAAATTTTCATTTTTATTCTTACTTTCGTTTTCTTACTTTTATTCTAGGTTACGGTTCAGTTTAAATGACGGTTTACGATCAGAGTATGTTCAACCTTCATATTTTTTTTTTCGTTTAATATTCGTTTCATTCTCACTTTTATTTTTACTTTACTGTTTTGCTTTTTTTAGTCGATAAAGACCATCATGCCATCATGGAACACCGGTGGGAAGTCCAAAAAGAGAAGTTTTGAAGTTAACTATGGGAGTAATTTAAGACATTTAGATGTCCAAAAAAGAAATGTCGATTAGTTTTAGTTTACGACTTTACGAATAATGATCACCGTAATAATTATTAGGATTATTATAATTACGAGGAGAAGAGGGTAAAGGGGAGCCTGGGAAGGGGGAATTCCCGAATAAGCAGGATCAGGATCAGGAAGTGAATTACTATTATTTAAATCAAGGTATGTTTAAACTTCTTTTTTATTTTTTTTTATTTAATTTTCGGTTTTGTTCTCACTTTTGCTTTCTTACTTTTATTTTAGACTACGCTTTTGTTTGAAGTGGTTTACAATCAAGGGTGAGTTCAAGCCCTGTATTTTTTCTTTTTTTTAGTTTGTCTTCTTTTTCTCACATTGTTCTATTACTTTCATTTTACTTTCCTTTTATTTTTTCGTCTTCGTTTTTAGGCTATGGGATTTCAATATGAATTTTCAGATTGGGATCGAGCTGTAGCTTGTAGTATGTGAAAAATTTATGAAATAAAATTATTGATCCTTTTGTATGATTCTATTCTTTTGTGGTGGTAGTTGTAGATGAAAAAATCATTCATTAATTTTACCTAAAAATTCTAAATGAAATTCTGAACCGTCTCTAGAAAATAATAAACGAGATTACTTAAGAAAAAAAATAAGATTTCACCCATAAAGACTCGTACCTAAAAGTACTAAAGCCTCAAAATATTCTAAAAATAAAGAAAAACAAAAATATTTAACGTTAAGAAAACTTTACTCATAAATCTAAGATAACTAAGTTAATGCCTTCACGTACCCTAAATTACAAGTTCAAAAGCCCTACCCTAGTTCTAAATTGTAGGAAGAAGAGGTCTAGCGTTCAAAATCTAATAGGTCTAAGTGAAATCTACAAAAAAAAATACAAATATAAAAGAATAAAACAAAAAATTAATTAATAACTCATTTTATTCTTCATTTTCGATAAAAAAATATACAAACTTCTGGTGGAGATCCAACTCCAATAACTGAAGTTAAATGAAAATTTTTTTCAATATTTTCGTCGAAGAGGATATTAACTTTATTTTTTTACTAATTGAGTTTAGAGCGTTACATTGCATAATTACAGTGTTACATTTGACCTGAAATTTTCAATTTCAACCGATTTTAGGCCGGCATTACGAATTTGGCCAGAATTAAGAAAATTTTGGCCGGAATTATCATTTAAAGATCGTCAATTTTAACCAGTTAAAATCAATTTAACCGATTTTAATCTACATATATATACTATATGCTTAATAATTAAGTTATGCCATAATTTATAATATATCGATCATAATAAAAAAAATTAGGGGGTTACATGCGCAGTGATTGATATAAATTCTAAACGTTACAAATATTTTTAATTATATAGATTCTAAACGTTACAAATATTTTTAATTATATAGATTCTAAACGTTACAAATATTTTTAATTATATAGATTCTAAACGTTATAAATATTTTTAATTATATAGATATATAGATATGGATTTTATAATTCATCGCATATGCGAAATTTCACCAGTGTCACGTGATCTACTGATCATTTCCTTTTTTGGATATTAGTAAAACTTACTTTCATGGATTTTTGTCTGAAGAAAAATATCCTTTTTTGGAAGTTTGTATAACTTTATAATTTGACCAGAATTACTGAATCTGACCAGAATTAAAGATGTGACAAATAATGTGACAAATAAGATTTTTTCACTGAAAAAAATCTAAGTTCATATAATACTTAGTGATTTTTTAAAGCTGGGGGGCGTGATGCTAGGTGATATTTTATATATTACACAAAATTCCAAAAAAGGAAATTTTTCTCTGGACAAAAATTGAAAAAATGTTATGCTAAATAGTTATACAAAATTCCATAAAAGGAAATGATCTACAACCTCGTGACACTGGCAAAATTTCACATATGCGATGAATTTTAATTTTCTATAGATATTTCATCTAGTATTTTATAAAAAAAAAAAAAAAAAATTTTTTAAAAAAAATAACTAAAATTTTTTTTTTTAATTTTTTTTTGTTTTTTTATTTGAAAATAAAAAAAAAATTAAAAAAAAATGATTTATATAAATTGGTATTTAATATTTTTTTTTTTTTTTTTTTTTTTTTTTGGTGTTGAAGCTGTACCATCATTTATTAAGCAAAATAGGATTATAACTATAATCACTTCTAACTAGCTATGGGTACTCCCAGTTCTAAAACCGGTCTAATCATCCACCAAATTGGTATTTAATATTAAAACTAATAAAAAATTATATATTATATACAATAGCTTTTAAAAAAAATGCACCAAAATTTATATAATACAAAATTATATGTTTGTATATTAATCTGAAATTATATCAATGTAATATTTATTTAACATGTAATGTATTATTTAATCTTTATACTGCATCAATTTTACAAATAATTAATAAATCAGATTTTTTTTAATCATATGGTTTATATAAAAATATTAGTACATTCATTATGGTACTTTATTAGATATTATGAATTTATTAAAAAAAGTTAAAAAATTCAATTTAAATTTTAACTAAAAACTCATCCTAATATTCTTTACTATCATGTATACTCTCTTTTTGCTTTAATCATATTATTTATTTGCTCTGGTATCATTTTTATTAATTTGGTATATGTTTCTAAAGAAGCTTCATTCTATATCTCAGAAACTTTTTCCTATAGTATATCTTTACCTTTAATTTCAATAACTAACACTCTAAGATGACGGTCAATATCATTCCAAAGGTGTTTGATAAGATTGAGGTCTGGTGACTGTGACGGCCATGTTAAAACTTCAATTTTATTGTTTTTAAACCATTATTTAATACAATTAGCAGTATGTTTCAGATCATTATCATATTGAAACACAATATCATTAGTATTTAAATTATAGTAATAAAGGAAGTTTATAAGATCTTCTTCTAATATTTTATAATATAATTCTGCATCTAGCCCTTCTTTATTAATTTTAACCAAGTATTCTATACCTGATGATGTGAAACATTCTCATACAAAAATATTACCTTCTCCAAATTTAACGATAGGTTTTACATGTATGACTTGAAGCAGATCTCCTAGGCATTTTTAGCAATACTGACAACCATCCAAATCAAATATTTGGAATTTTGATTCATCTGACCACACTACTTTATTCTAAGTCATTCGCAGTCCAGTCTTTATACCTTTTTGTAAAATTTAAACATTTTTTACAGTGTTTTTTTGATAGTAGCAGCTTCTTACACTTTACTCAAGCTACTAAACCATTTTTTTTAATACTCTGCATACTGTATTTACGCTCACCTTAATATTGTTATTAACTATTAAAGATTTTTGAAGTTAAATCATGTTAAAACATTGATTTGTCATTAAACGTCTTACAATATTATATTCATTACGTTTATTCAGCAAATGTAGACAGCCTGAAATGGGTTTATTTTTAACTTTACCTGTTTTTTCATATTTCTTTTTCAGTCTTATAATGGTTGTATGACTTTTACAACCAATTTTAGTAGCAATTTCTCTTGCTGTATATCCTTTTTTAAGCAATGTAATAGTTTGAGCTTTCTGTTCAATAGATAATTGAGGCTTAAGAATAATTATAAAAAAAAAATTTTTTTTAAAAGAATATGTGTAAAAAAAAATTTTTTTTAAATATTGTTAATACAAAATATAAAAAAAATTTTTTTAAATATCATTTTTTACATTTTTTTATAAAGTGCCAAAAAGGATGACTACTATAGTTTGATGAAAAAAATGACATAAATAATAAATTGTATAGTACAAAAAGGGGGTTTTTATATAATTTTAAAGATTTACATTTATGTTACTTATTTTGAAAATATTAGACTAATTGGATTTTAAAAGCTACTGTATTATTAATACTTTACATAAGCTGGCTTGAATCAAATTATAGTTTAGCTTAATTTAGCTCACTTTAGCTCAAACTAAAATTTTTATGGCTTAGCTTATCCTGAATCAAACCAGAATTTTATAGTTTAAGTATAATTCCAAATTATTTTGGATAGATTTACCGTATATCACGGGCCACAGTACCTCGGGTATCTTACAAAAATCGGGGGTTTGACCCTGTACCCCCAGGTACTAAACAAAGCTTAAAAATTCTGTTTTTTGCAAATATCTCACGATCTACCAGTCTAATTTGAGCGATCTATTTTTATTTCGAAGAGCACGATGAGAGCTATCAAATAAAAAAAAGATGGCTCAAATCTGATCACTGGATCACGAGATAAATGTAAAATATCCCTCCGGGTACTATACAATTCTATGAAATTTTTCAAGGGGGGTACTATGCATAGGGGGGGTACTATGGCCTGTGATATACGGTAGATAGTATTTATAATATAAGCCATAAAAATTCTGATTTAAGCCAAGCTAGGCTTAAGGATGAGACAAAAGGATAGCTACAAATTAGCAAGATACCTAGAAAAAATGGATATTACATATCAAAAATCAAGCAGAAACTAGATAGAGAAAAAGAAAAGTAAGTAAAATTGATGGAAATTGGATATGACTGGATAAGTGAAGATCATTTCTAATTATGTGAATCAGGTTGGTTCATAAATGCAAGCACATGATTGTCTAGTATAAACCTTTCGAACTAGTGTTTCGATCCGTGACCAGGTCCAACCGGTTGGACCCAGATAATTTATTTTTTTTGGATATCTGGATAAACGCGGTTTTTATCCAGATAATTATCTGGATAAAAATATCCGGATCAGATCCGGTATCCGGATAAAAAATATAAAAAAAAAAATTTTTTAATATTAAATATCTTAAATAATAGTTCTTTTAATTTTCATTTTTATTTCAAAGTATATGATAGAATAATTTAATAATTAAAAACGTGTAAATATTCTTATAATAAAATTCTTTATTTAATAAAATAAAATTCAATACATTTAATAAAAAATATTTAATAGAATAAAATTCAATACATTTAATAAAAAAAATAATGAAAAATGTAATATTATTCATCTAATAATTCTTCCAATTCGTGTTTATCTTCCACATAATCATTATTTTTCACATCCAAATCTGGTGGAAATATATTAATATGATCTATAGTTTTCATGTTACGTTTTAAAAATACCATTTTACCTAATAAAGCAGGATCCAATAAGCTTCTTTTTGCTGTAATGTGGTTTCCTGCATCTGAGAAAAGTCGTTCAAAAGCTACAGAAGTAGCAGGAATTCCTAAATATTTTCGTGCAATAATAGAAAGAACTGGAAAAATTTCCTGTTTTGATTTCCACCAATCTAATGGGTTTTTATTTTCCCTAGCAACTGGTAAAAGAAAATAAGTAATAATTTCATCAGCTATTGCTGATGATGAAGTAGAACTTTCTTTTGTTTGAAACACTTTTTTTACTTTTTGTTGACGTCTTTCTTGATGCTCATGTAAAGATCTCATGCTAGGAGTTAAACTTGTTGAGGTAGTTGAAATTGTTGAAATTGTGGATGATGGTGGAGTACTAGTTTGTTGCTGCATTTTTCTCTTTAATTGATCATATTGTATTTGTAAACTTAAATGAATTTTTACTTTTGTTTCTTCATCAGTTATAAAATTAAGATCTTTATACCTTGGATCCAAAAGTGCTGCCATAATGCCAAACTCATTTGGCATTGCCCAATAATGTTTCAAACCTAAATAAATTTTATTTTTTACATTTTTTAATACTTCTGAAATATTACTATAATCTACTTCAATTTGTGAACTTTCTTCTTCTACTATATCAGAATTAATAGTATTATCATCAGAATCTTCTAATACTTCATATGAATTATCAGATGGTTTTAAAGAATTTGTGAGATCTGTAATAATAGGAAACATTTGACTTAATGTAACATAAGTATTTCCAGAAAAATCTCGTGTAGCTTTCTCAAATGGTGCCAAAATGTTACATAATTCATTTAATAACTCCCATTCATTATCTTTTATCATAATTTTTTTTAATCTAATTCCATCAGTTTTTTCTTCAGATATAAGAGAACAAGACAAGTTTACACTAAGTTGAAGCACAGCATATTGAAGAAAAATCAGCCAATCCTATGCCAAATATGAAGAGTTCCACCTTAAGTAATTAAACAACAATAATTATATAAATTAGGATAAAATTTATTAAATAATTAAATTGAATTAAAATATTTACCTAGTAGATATATCTTGTATTAAATGTAATGGTTCTTCATAACCAATCTCTTTTTGCACTTTAATCAATCGTTCAATTTGTTTTTGAGTAGAAAAAAAATTTATTAGTTGTTTTGTACGTGATACCAAATTTTCTACAACTTTTAATCCTTTACTAATTGCCAGCTGCAAAGTATGAGCAGCACATGAGAGTCTTTTAATTGGTGTTAAATCTCGAATAGCAGCTACTACATTTGCTCCATTGTCTGTTGTTATTGATACAACAAGATTTTCAATTTCCCACTTTTGCATAGCATTTTTAATACCTTCAGTAATTGCTTTTGCAGTATGTGGTGTTGGAAAATAGGATATTTCAAGCAAAACATCCATTATTTCAAAATTTTTATTGATCCAAGTTGCTGTTAAGCCTAAATATCCATGTTTTGAACGAGAAGACCACAAATCAGTAGTTAAAGATATTGATTGAGCAGTTTTTAAAAGCAGTTTCAATTTTTCTTTATTATACCCATAACTGCGAGCAATCATCATTCTTAATTTTTTTTCTCCAGGAACTGTAAATTGTGGATTTATAATATACATATGCTCAATATATGTCTTTTGAGTTATGGTTGATAATGGTTGAGTTGTAAGTAAAATCCACCGTAGTGTTGATAATTCTTTTTCTTTTTGTCCATTTTTATTGGATGCAGATTGAGTATGCATTGGTGATATAATGCCGCTTTCTAGAGGTGGTATAATTTCATGTTTAACAAGATGGTAACTGAGATTTCCTGTAGACCCATCATATTTGTAATTTTTTGAGCATTTTTCTCCATCATCTAATAAAAACTGACAATATACACGTATTTCTCCTTTATCATTTTGTTTTCTAATAAAATAATCCCATACCCAACTTACTTTTGTTTGTGGTTTAATTATTGCAGCAGTTTGTTTAAAGAGATTTGAATCATTTGGTGCTCGATCTGTTGATTCTAGTGTAGTATTTGTTATTTTTTGTTTTCCAAGGGCTTTAGATAATTTTGCAAGACGTCCTCTTTTTTTCTTTGCTAGTGGTATTGAAGTAATTTCAACAATTTCATCACTAGAACCTTCATTTTCACTTAAGGTAATAATGTAATCTTGATTATTGTTATTTTCCATAATTTTGTGAATTATTTTAGCTTTCAATAAAATAAACTTTAATTGAAATTATGAAAAATTCAACAAGGGAATGTACAGTATTTATTAATCTTTATTATGGCTTAGAACTGAATTAACTGTGATTTTATTTGTAAAAGTTTTAATAAACAAATAATAATTGTCATAAATCAATAGGTCTAAATAATAAATTTACCTAATAAATTCCATGAAATTAATAATACGAAATTAATTAAACAAATTTCACGAAAATAATTAAACAAATTCCATGAAAATAATTAAACAAATTCCACGAAAATAATTAAACAAATTCCACGAAAATAATTAAACAAATTCCACAAAAATAATTAAACAAATTCCACAAAAATAATTAAACAAATTCCACGAAAATAATTAAACAAATTCCATGAAAATAATTAAATAAAGCCATAAATTTAAGCCACAAAATTAATTAAATAAATTCTACGAAATTATTTAAATAGGTGCCACGAAACTAATTAATAAAGCCACACATTTAAGCCACAAAATTAATCAAAATGCCACGAATTTAATTAAATAAATGCCACGAATTTAATTAAATCTATGCTATGAATTAAATCTAATATATGCTATAAATTTCTTGATTTACAAAAAAAAAATTGTATAATTTTTATCCGGATTTCGGTTTCTATCCGGATATATCCGGATTTTTATCCGAACCGGATTATCCGGATAAAAACCGGATAATTTTTTTAATTTATCCGGATAACGGTTTCTATCCGGATCGAAACACTATTTCGAACCTATTATCGCAAATAAAATGGCTTCTAATCCTAATATGTAAGATTCTTTATTAAAAGAAATTTTTTACATTCGATCCAAAAAATTTCTGGTCATGTTGGCAATTCTAATATTCGTTCTTTCTTATATTTATATATATATATATATTTTGAAATACGTCATGCACATATATACTAAAGAACTCCTCTACAAAAAGAATTAAGTAATAATTTTCTCGATACTGCCAAAATCCAGCAATTACCTTTGTTAATAATCATCAAATTTATCTTAATTATTAGATGAATCGAGTCAAAAATTACGACAAGAATTATTTGATAATTCAAATGGCCAATTAACTAATGTATCTCGTACTTTAACACAAACTTCTGATAGTTTATCCAAAATACAAAAATCAATCGAGGTTTGTAATTGAATTTTCATTTTTATGCATTTATTTAATTTATATTTGATTCGATTGTTTTTTTTTAAATATGTTAAAAGGAAACGAGAGACAATATCAAGGTAATTGAACGAGATTTAAAATCTTTAAAAAATCTTACATTTAAACTTGATCAAAGTTTTGTTCCCAATGTTACAATTTCATCAGATCAATTCATTGAAGCAAAATATATTTAATAGGGAAATATTTTGATTATTATTTAATATAAATAAAAAGACTTCAAATAATAAATACTACACATAATATAATTTTGGTTATATAACAATAATAATTATAAGCTTATGAAATAAATATTAAAATCTTTCTACTTCATCTTGTTAGATTTACATTATATAATATACAATTATTAATATACCTAAAATCTTGTATTTTAATATCCATTACGAGGTTTGCTAAATCGTGCGAGTCTAGCACCCGTACCACCGCCTGAAGGGAATCTATAAAACGCATCTTGGATCTCATTCAAGTAGCTTTATAAGTATTAAATATTATTTAAAAGTTTAGTAAAAAATTAAACAAATAATTATAATAGATGATCGAACTTTAAACATACCTAACACTATTATGCACTGTAGTTCCGCCCAATACAACACGAAAACCGGCAGCTGACGTATTTATTTGAGCAATATGACGAGCCTCTTCATATGTGACACCACCCACCATAAATATAATGATATCTTGTGGCCTATTTTTAATAAATATATATTTATTTATTTATTCAAATAAACGTGATTCTCATCACATAAATCAATCCAATACCTGTCTTTGGTCGATCCTTCAATAAACGGATAACTAGTTTCTTTCAGTTTGCCTTTAACTAAAAGTTCAATTGTTTGCGAAAGATGTGGAGAATGTTGTGTATATACGTTCTCAACACCCTATGTAATATTTTATTTCACGTGAGTAATATAACAAAACATTGCAATCAAATTTTAATCATATCAACCTTCAATCCTTTAAAAACGTTTTTTCCAAAGGATAATAAACTCTCATTGGAAAATAGATCATCTTGTCTTTGATCAGATCCGGCAAATTCCATTATTGACCCGATCAACTAATTAAATTAAGATTTAGATTTTTAAATAATAAAATAATAATAATTATGTCAATTAATACATACGGAAATTTTCTCCTCGTTGACGCCACTACGACGTAACAATTCAATTAATGAAATAATGTCATTATTTGGTGATTTTTCGTACCGCAAAGAATATAGTGAAACTAGTCGAATCTTACTATCTTCTGACACTTTAGGATTTGCTATAAGCTTTTGTAAATTCTGAAAATAGATTTATTAATTAAATTCGAAGAATTAAAAAATTTCAAAATATAATGTATACCTTTAAATCGCTACCGTGTTGCCCATAACAAGCTAGACTCTGTTCCAGTTCGCTGACTTCCAATAGGTTTTCCTTTTCTACGAGACGACTTAATTCACTAACCAAAGCTACGTGTTTGCTCACATTACCGGACAATTTTCTGAATTCAGGGTATTCTTCTACAAATCTTTTCATGTCAGTGATTGACTCAATGTTTATACTTGATTTAGTTTTGGCTTGATACTCCTCAACATATGACTTAATATTAGCTCCAAGATCACCAAGATTCAAGTACATATTTTTTTTATAAAATGGATCCTGATCTCTGGAAAGAACAATTTCCTTTTGGGGAAAAACTATTTAGTCTTTAAAGATAAATAAATAAAAAAGGGCAAAAGAAAATTTTCTAACATACATACAAACCTTCAACTCTGGACGTATATCAGGGACGTCAGATAGATCCACACGACCGTTATGGATACCAAGTAATTCATGAACCATTGCTTGGTAAGTCCATTGTGATAACAAAGGCGTGACCGGATCGTTTCGACGATCTAATATAAGTAATATTGGTGGAGTATCCGTCGGACGGAAGACAAATAGCTCTCCTTCTTTTTGGATACTATACTATAGAAAAAAAGATGTTAAAGTTTAAATGTTATACAAATTCACGCAAGTTCAAAAGTTAATATACGTACATGGACTTCTTCTGCAAGTCGTTTTGCCATAACACTCATCTTCTCGTAACGTATCAAAGGTTTTTTCTTTAAGGAAAGTAAAACAGCAAGTACACCTTCAATGACACGCTGAAATGTTTTACTCTCCCAAGTGTTTTGTGAATCACCATAAAGCCTATGTTGTGGCAAAGAAAGATTCAGAGAGTAGAAATCAGGATTAATCGCACAATAATCTGCGAAATATTCCTAAATGAATAAGCAGGAAAAGCATATAACGTTAGTAATTGCACGGTGAGTAACAATCTAATATGTTAGTACCTGTACTTCACGAACAACTTCGTGTTCATCTACCTCAGCTAATCTTTCGATTGACGATTTGTTCAATGTGTTGCTAAAATCTGAGGATGAAAAAAATAATTTCATTAACCGCAAATAGACGAAAGTTACGAACCGTAATTAAAGCGTACATAAATAATAATCGCCATATCTAGGATCTCTAAGTTCTTCGACCAACATCTGTATGGTCTCACTAGTAGGTCTTAGGAAACAAATACATTTAAGGTGCCGCATCCTATCGCGATTTTTATTGTCAATCCGATCGACCAGATATGTTTCGTGTGATAAGAGGCTAGATTGAGTCATTACGTTCGAAATAATCGGAGTCTAATAAGATATTGGGTTTACTGTAGGTTTTATAGGTTTGAGATAATTGAAAGTTTCAATAACGCTAAATGAACACCAACCGTCTCGGAATCAAGAAGTAACACTTTCATGCCTGTTACCTCGTTGACCATCTTGTTAATGTAATTCTGCACTGACTTTACGATGTCCATTTGTCACTAAGTTAATAATTGAGTCCAAAAGTTTAAAATGATCGGAAAATCAATTTTAAATCTGTGTAACATATCTGACCAGCCTCCGGATTTTTGAATAAATACCGGTAAGCCTGCTCGTCTAAACGTAAGTCAAAAAATGTTGCAAAATTCAACCACAAGTTTAATTTCCCGTTTCATTCCAATAAGTTTCACTCGTTTTATTCATTCAAAGTCAACCACAAATTCACTTAAACACAGTAATTTTTTTTATTTCAAATTATGCATTATCCATTTGTTTGAATTCAACGATTAATTCGTAACCTAATTAATAGAGAAATCGGCTTTGGAAGTTAAGCAAAATTCAGCACTGAAACAAACACAAACATCTCAACAACAGCAACTAACAAAGTATGTTCGATATCCTTATTTCGTCGCTCGAACTAGAATGAAAGAATTGCCAGTTTATGTAGATGTTAAAAACGGCAGAACGCGTATACTGACAGAAATAAGCAGAATTGAAGGGGATAGCGAAGTAAATTCACACTATTTTTTTTTACCGTAATAATATTTTACTAACACATTTGTCAACTAGGCTCTCTGCGATGATATACGAAACGAGCTTTTTTATTGGTCCCAAGAGAAAAATTTAATTAGAGTTAATCACACGAATAATCATGTAATTATTAAGGGACGACATGGCTTGGTAGTAAAGGAATGGTTGGCAAAGAAAGGATTTTAATGATTTGCTGCATTCATTTAACTGCTTTATCGGTTTATCATATTAGATTTTTAAGACGCAATAGATAAAAGATGCAAGATTAACTTTAGTTTGAGTATTTTAATAACTATATCAGTGCTTGATTTTTCTTTTTTTCGGTTTAACTTCTTCCATATTTTCCCAAATTTTTTCTTCTTCCGAATCATATTTTTCTTCGTCTTGTTTGTTATCTCCTATGATTTTGCCTAGTGAAAAATAGATGATTTGAGAACAGAGAAGTATAAGTCAAGAAAAAGTACGCGACAAATTTTACCTTCAGACTCATCAACTACCACACAAGTGAGCCGTTGCTTTAAGTATACTTTATTTACAAGTTTACGCGAAGCTCCAATTTCATGTATGCGTAAAAATCGGTCCATTGCGACTGTGGCCAATAACGATGATTCATTTGCAACTGCTAAACTGGTCACTGAACCGGAAAAACCTATATAATAAAATGCAAAACATAAACAATAATATATATATATATATATAGTTCTCTTACGATGTAAATAACAAATTCTTACCCTTAAACTGGCCTAAAATTTTCCCTACAGATAAATATCAATATTTAACTTCAATCATTATTTAACGATTTACCGAAATTGTAGAATATGACAAAATAATAAGTAATACCTGTTCTCACTTCTACTGAGAAAACATTGCCGATTGTATCTGTGAAAAATATTTCGCTATATAATTGTTAATAAATGCGAAAATAATAATAATAAAAAAAGATTAAGTCCATACTTTGAATTGCGGCCAGTAACTAATGATACAACTGGATTGTTTCCAATATTATAATCGGATACCGGTCTACGTTTGGCTTTTGTGTCATATATTCGAATCTTTACAAATGAAAAATTTGATCAAAAAAAAATTTTAAATCATTTCATTACAATAAATTTTTTTGTTTACTTGATGGTATTTAGTGCCAACTACAAGTTTCGTCGTTTCTTGTTCACTAAGAAATTGTAGATCGGTAATCCAAACTGGAATACGTAAATCTAAAAAATCATGGCTCACGTTTTTCGACATCCAAACCAACCCTGCCTTTGACTCTCTTTCCTTTCGAGTTTTCATAAAACAAATTCCTTCTTTGTAAGAATTTATATCCCATAAAGATAATTCGCGTTCTTTGCCTCCACAAGCAAGTATATGATGCTCCTTTGGATGTACTCTTAACCGGCACAAGTCTGGTGCAAGTGTGAGAGTTGTTTCTATAGATAACTGATTAAATCAATTAAAACATACGTACGTTCTTTAACCATGACTATTATTGCACAATGGATATACAAGAAATTCATTCATACTTTATCTTCTAAAATGGATTGATATCGGACAATACCCTTATCAGTACATGTTACTAATACGCTAAGTGTTAATGAAATACATTAGTCAGGTAATCTATCGAAGATATATACAGATTCACTTAAAAAATCCTGCCTGTTATTCGCAAATAAACCCACAAATCGCGCACTTGATTTATGTTCACTAGTAACCTGGGCTTCAAAAAATTCTTGGCTCATTTTACCATCGTCTGTATCAAGAATCTCAATCTGTCCATTTTTTCGCGCAACTACTAACTAATTAAAATATAATCAATCAATGGTAATTGTTAAATAATCATTTAATTAATTACCTTTATACCTTCTTTTTCTCCGAAGCAGTATAACACATTAATTGTACGTCTTTATTTCGATCGATTTTTCCCCATGTTTTAACAATAGGCGAGGATGCATAACCCGATTTTTCTGAAAAGGTAATTGCTATAAAAAAGGTAAATTAATTGCGCTTAGATTATATTAAAATAGTATAAAATAGATTATCTTACACTTAACAAGTCCAGTCTCGTCTCCAGTAAATATCTTCATATTAGAAACAGTTTTTTTTTTATCGTTATCTATAATCTATCCTTTAAAATTTTGTAGATTCCACGTGACTAGAATTACGTTTTAAATTTCTCAATGTGGAATTCTCGTCCTAAGAAATGTCGAATACAAACATTGACGACACTGTCCCTTTTCCTCAGGGTAATTTTGTTCGTGCAGTACGAACTTCTTGTCATGACTGTCGGGAACGAAGTCGAATTCTGGTAAATGTATTACCTTCATTTTGACAAAAGACGACGACTAGAAAATGTTTTAAAATAATTGTTGGTAGATAAATGAAGATGCGATAGTAGACTTTATTCAAAATATTGATGCTAAACATTTTCAAGAACTTTCAAAAAGCGATGGATTACAGGTAAAATGAATTCATCATTTAATTTAGTTGTGACGAACGTTTGAGCTTTATGAAATCATAACAATATTAGATGCCGCTAAAATTCGATACTTTGGAGCAAGAGCTAAATATTATAGGGTTAATCGGTTTATTGAATTTCGGAAGCGGATTTCGTAAAGAATTGCATGAAGAATGTGGCAGGGTAAAACTTATAGAATTCATTTAATGTCATTTGAGGTTTTTTGAAAGATCAATTCTTGTCTATGATAGGGTGCTTTCAATACGATTCGTTATGGAGTTATGTCCATTCATATTACATCGTCTCCACTATCCGCACACGCATTGCGTTCATTGACACTCTCCGAAGTATCTTCCTTCTTTCAGATACCGCTGCAAGTCGAGATTGCCCATCCAACAATCGAAGCAGTCAAGGTATCTGAGCCTTCAAAATCACAGGCTTTAGTGGAGTTAATTACATGGACTTTAAATGACACAGGAAGAATACTGGAAGAAAATGGTTACAAGAATTTTGCAGCTTTCATATTGGAAGCTGCTAAACCTGAGAAACAAAATGAAAAGTCTAAAGCCTCTAGATTTGTAGAGAAGGTCTGTGATTTATGTGAAATACGGCCTTTTATTTAAAATATAAGCTCATTTTGATTCTTTTAGTTGGTTCGAGCTTTTCCAACTTTCCGAGATACAATAAAGGTCGATGGAGAACGTAAGATTATAAGTTATTATTTTGTTTTTAGTTTGATATATTAATTTATATTGCATATTTCTTGCGCAACACAGCGGTGTACATATTTAAAAAAGCACAACTTCTCGCCGTTAATCTCTATCGCCACTTCCATTCAAATGTTAATTCTCAAATGATTAATTTTGATTTCTCTGACATGTCTGAAATTACTCTATGTGCTGATAATGTTATACCGACCATATTAAATCATTTCAACGTAATTGTTTTAACGCCATCACTTAAAAAATATTTTGATGATGGGAAAGAAATCATAAACATACAAGATGCATTTCGTTTACGTGCTGCTGCCATTGATGCTTGTGAAACCATTGTTTCACGAGCCAAAGAATTAGGGAGAAACGAAATTAATTTGATGGATTTGAGCGAATATATTTGGAGATTAGGAAAAGAAGAGAATTATAGAAAATTAGGAAGATTTTCCTTCCAGAATACTGTTTTTTTTTAGTATTGTAACATTGTATTGTATTTTGTAAGTATCACAAAAATGATAAAAATTATAAGGCCTGCTCATCAAATTTTGTTTTTATTTGTCGTATTTATTATAATTATTAGCAAAATCTATTTTTAATGAAAGTAACCCACAAAAAAAAAAAATGTTTATACTAAATTAATTCAAGTTAAACATAATTAATGTCGGTAATTAGATCTAGAATTAGTAATCTAACAAAATAATTGACCTATGATTTCAGTTTACTGTTTTGCCTTTTATTCCCGCCTCTACGTCTTTTTGTCTTGTTCCTAAGATTATCGTCAACCTCATCTCGCTCATCATCGCTGCTGAAACCTTCTTTCTCATATCTAGAATTTACTAAAGAATTAGATTTTTTCGCAGAAAATTGTTTTTTAACATTGTTATAGAACCATCCAGGTAACACGAAAATCATTACATCAGTGATTTTTGGTCGAACAACTGTTTCTTCATTTAACACATATTCTCCTCCGTCATCAGCTAAGAAAGAAACATGATCACCTTCGACCATAAATGGTAAATCGTTTACGAAGACGCGCTTTTTCGTTTGTTGCTTTTTCATTCTTTTGCCCCAAGCAATTTCTCTCGATTCTTTTATATAATATCGAATCCTACTTTTATCTTGAAAGTAATTGACCCACATTATAATGTAATGTAAAAATGATCCTACTACTAATAATCCTATTAAAACTGTTCCCAATCCGGGTCTATATCGACTATAATAATATCCAGTACCACGCCATTTTGGTACACCATTTTTTAAAAAGAAATTGTAACGTTTTCTCATGTCTGGATTACGTAGAATCTTTTTAATTGCGCCTAATAGTGCGAATCTTTCTTTACTTTTAGCATCAGGATTTTTATCAGGACTAAATAAAGAGAAATAGATATTAAATTAATAAAAGTTGTAATTCACCCCGTGTTATGTATAATGATCATCGAAGCTTAACTTACTGTACTGCAAGTGATAATTTTCTATATGCTTTATTAATATCTTCTTCTGTAGCTGTAGGTTCTAAACCAAGCCAAGAATAAAAATTTACATCATCTCCTTCAAAAGCCTCTAAATCGTCTACAAGTGTAAATATTTCATGATCCTCTAAAAACATTAAATACGCAAATCGCATTAATAAATAGTGAAAAAATATTACCAACTATAACCATGACACGAACCTTATCGAAAAAGTACATACCATTATCCCAGGCTTTTACATATGAGGAGAACACTAGGATCAAAAGGAAAACAGAAAAACTAAAAATAATAAAACGATTCTTTGAAGACATATTTCAGAGAACCGTTGTTTTAAAAAGAATGTATGCTTATATTGGTTGTAAAGAAAAAAAATTCTAATCATTTGTTTGCAGTACTTGTTTTTCTTTGTTGACGACTTTTGATTTGATGAAGCAAATTTGGTGATACAGTAAACCTTTATGGATAATGGATAATCTTGGTTATAAATTCAAATTTATTGATCATCTGTAAATCGGCTTTAAAAAATTCTTTGGTATATTGTAAGTTTGATTTCTATTAAATAATATAAAATTAGTTTCATATGATGATTGCATATTTTGGTAATTTGCGTTCGAATACCATCTTGTGCGGCACATGCCTGGTGTAAATACGCAAGGATGTTGTGATATGTGAACAACTTCTTTCTCTGAAGATACATTTAAGTACTGTAGTTTATTTGTAGTTATTTAGAATTGAATCTTATTTATCCTTTATTTTTTTTCATTATAGATCGGAAGTTGTGTCCTTCACGGGTATTGAGACTCCAATTTGAGTTTGTATTAATTTATTTTGTAATTAAATTTACAAACGTTGCATACGAATGCAATGGTTTTAAATTCATATTTTCTTTTCTTGTTTCGTTTAGTTGTAATTTACACAAATGGATTCTCGAACAAGAGGCCTGGGAACCATTCATGTTATTCCAGATGATATATTTTCAGAGCGTATTTTGGCACAATTATCAGATCTGGTTTTTATACACTTCACATTTTCAATAAACATATTTACGGTAAAATATTATTTTAATCGAAAATTTCTTTTGTTTCATTAACGAAAGGATTTGGCTCATTGTGCTCGAGTATCTCGTTTCTTTTATGTATTTTCTCGCGATGATCAACTCTGGAAGAAACATTGTTTGGATAAATGGGGCGATAACCGTGAAATTATGCAAAACTTTTTATTTCGTGGAACTTGGTTACTCACTTATTTATTCCCAACTATGTTGAGCGAACGAGAGGAAAAAGAAAAAGTTTGGGCACATCCATTATGTCGGCTTTTACAATTCTCCGGTAAATATAATCACATTGAAGTACTAATGCTATTTCTACCAATTTTATAATCAATTATTACTTATTTCGTAGAAATTATAAAGCATAGTCATTATTTATATGCAAAATGGTGTCGGTGTAATATGTTGCTTATCAATTTTATACCAACACCTGGGACTTCGTCAGATTCTCAAATTCCTATAGAAAATGGTGTGGAATTGACAAAAGAAAAATTTGAGAGTTTATATGATGCACAGTCTGTACCTGTTTTGATAAAGAATAATGGAGTCGAAAGATGGAAAGCTTGGACCGATTGGAAATGGGAAAATATATTGAATAAGGTTTTTATCATAAATTTTTACTTATTATCTAATTTTGATTTTATACATTTTTCGTACTTTAGAATGATTGTTAATTTATGGGTTGATTTTCTTAAAGTATGGAAAAACCGTATTCCGTGTAGCTAATGAAAGGGGTGGAAAACATCGATATTTATCGATGTCTCTGGAATCATATGCACGTTATATACGCATGCAACATGATGAAACGCCTTTGTATATTTTTGATGCTAATTTCGCCGATAGAGATTTGGAAATGGCTGGAGCGTACGAAGTGCCAAAATACTTTCAAGAAGATTTCTTTTCTCTTTTATCAGATAAAAGACCACCGTATCGGTGGATTATAATTGGTCCTGCAAGATCGGGTAAAAATTTATTTTTTTTTTTATTCATCGAATTTCGTTCTTTGCAGGGAATAAGTTTATAAATCTTCTTTTATAGGCGCATCATGGCATGTTGATCCTGCTGGGACGTCAGGTTAGACATCTAGTTTATATCATGATGATGAGAGCGTCATGCAGATTGTTTTTTGATTTTTTGTACTCAAATCTTGCAATCTCTTTTTTCGAATAGCTTGGAATACAACTATTGAGGGGAGAAAACGTTGGGCGTTGTATGTTTAGATTTCAACAGAGATATATTTTGTCAGATTTAATTAAATTTAACTCTTTTTTAATTCTTAGGTATCCGCCACACGTTTTCCCTCCAGGTAGATATTGAATTTAAACCAGCTTACTCATTGCCTTCTTCGGGGTACTTCAGATCTTCTCGGAACTACTCCTTTTGCTTCCATTCTTGCTAACGGAAAATTCTGATTTATATGTACTTTTAGGCTTAAGCATATCTCGAACTGGTACTAATGGTCATCAGTCACTTTATAGTACAGATGTACTTGAAAATACTAAGGATTCAGCAACTTCATTATTTTGGTATCTTGAAGTTTATCCTCAATTAACGCCAGAAATGCGCCCGCTCGAGATTATACAGGAGCCTGGGTAATTACTTATATCTTTAACACGATCTAATTTTTATTAATACTAAAATTTAATTGTGATATTTATTTTGTTTTTAATAATTTTAGACAAACTATTTTTATTCCAAGGTAAATCATAATCATACAAGTTATTGCGCGAAATTATATGACTTTAATGCATTCTTTATATTAACAGTCTTCTTTTCTTGGTTGACGATTTATAGTGGTTGGTGGCATATGGTGATTAGTTTTTTTTTTTTTTTTGCAGGTATCAACCTTTTTTACCTTTAATTCAATTTATTTGCTTATATTTTTAGGTCCTTAATCTTGATGATACTGTTGCAGTTACTCAAAACTTTGCTAATATTCATAATCTCGAACACGTTTGTGAATCCTTGATTGGTGAAAAAGATAGATACAAAGCATGTATACAATAGTCTTGAAATTTGACTCATTGAACTTCAACGTTAAATTATAATTTTCTACCTTAATTAGGTGTGGGAAGCTTTCCATGAAAAGATGATAAAGGCTTATCCTAATCTTGAACCATTCATAACACGCAGAATATCTATATTTTCAGATCATACTGACGATAAAGTTATAAAAGAAGAAGGGTTTTCTTCCAAGCTGGATTTTCTTGAAGGGTTCCGTGATTTAAGAATTTGGCAACCTAGAGTAATTGAAGTATTAAGAAGATGTGGGCTGGACGAGAATGTACCTATAAAGGTCATTTCACACGGACAAAATCCGGTAAGTACATTCATTTAGTGTCCGATCGGATAATTTAACGGATATCCGGTTCAAATGGATCCGGATGATCATCACGAATTGACGAATCTAGAGTAATTCGGGTCAAGCTTACCAGAATTAAGAGTTTGTGTAACATAATTGAGGCTATGTCACGTGACATACTATTGGCATCTGTCAATCCGTGATTATACTTGCCGCCCATTCCCCAAAAAAGGAAATTTAGACAATGATTTAATGTCGATCTCATTGTTTAAATTTCCTTTTTGAGGAATGGGCGGCAAGTATATCCGTGATGGTCATTTCGAATTGACGGATTATAGATCGTAACACTACATCCATTTTGGTTTAATCTTGATTGATAATATTTGAGCTTTATATTAAACACTTATTATAAAATATTAGGTTTTTCGAAATTCTACAGCTGTGATAAAATTCTACTCCCATTTATTTAATGGAGTCAAAACATTTTATGCGGAGAGTAGGGCATATTCTCTAATCACTAATCACATTTCCGAGAAATATACGAGATATTTCCCCAAACTTATAGGATCGGGTTATCTTTTTGATGAAAGCAGTGAGAGGAACTATAGATGGCCATATCTTGTGACCGAAGCCACTGCTGATAGCGGAGTGAGTCTCGCCGAAGTGATTGCAGGAGGAGGCTTGGGCCCCAGTGAAGAAGTAGATGTGGACGGAGAGAGAGGAATAGTAAAATGGAATGAAGTGACCGACTTTTCTGCTGAAATTCTTAACGGTAAAAGTCGGGATATTCGGATTGTTCATAACTTTATTTTACATTATAAGATCTATAATTTAATTAACTTATTTGTCCTTTTTAGCTTTACATAGTTTACCATCTATTTCTATTGCAGAGGAAAGTATGACATTAGATTTAAAAACTGCTGAACAATCATCCTTACATCCATTTCATAAATTTATTTCTCGTCAACTATCACGTGCATCAAAAGTTCATTCCGAATGGTTGATATTTTCACCACAATTAATTTCGCAAATTTCTTCATATTTACCATCATCACCACTTGAATTGTATAACCCAGAACTTGATGGTCCATTTGCAGGAATATTACATGGTGATTTGAACGCTGAAAATATTTTAGGAATCATCACATCATCTGAGGAAACATCTAATTATCAAGATAATATTCATAATTATTTAGACGAAGATGAATTAACGGGTCATTGGACTCCTACTACAATTATTGATTTAGGTGATTCACAATTATATGGAGGTGATCCATTATTTGATTTGATACCTATTTATATTTCGGTATTAGGATGTTCAAAATTATTGCTAAAAAGATTTTTAGAAAAATATAATAATGATGAAATAGGAAACACACAAAAAATTTCAATGAGGATGTTTAAAAGAAGAGCAATGTGGTATACGCTTTTATGGGAATTTGAAGGTGCTGTAAAATATTTGATTGGCTGTCTACCTAATATTAGAGAATGTAAAAATTGGGAGGATGTTGAAGATTTAGTTTGGGGAATTGTCTAAATTACAATTTTAAATAAGTCTTTTTTATTTATCTAGTAATTTATAATTATATTAATGTCTATCAAAATTTAATTATTATTAAGTACAAGTAATTATTTATAAACCATTTTAAATTTCTTAATTGCCAAACCTTAAATTTTACAAAATAAAGATTAATAGTTATGATAAATGTATAAAGATATGGTTATGGTCGGATTTTTTTTTAGAAATTATAATAAAATAAATATTAAATAAACTGTATTAATTGTATTAATTGGTCATTATAGAATGCAGAAGTTATGAAACAAAAATTTTTCAGATCTAAATTTGTCCTATTTCGAACTCAATTGAATGGCTAAATCCATATTCTTTTGCAAGACCTATTAATAAAACGTTAAATATACGTCAAAGTATGAATAATAAAAAAATCACATAAATTAAACCTTTATTTACCTCTTGATATTGAACTTCCAAAGTCCTAAACCTTCTGTCAACCTCACGCTTTTCATGCGTCAACTGATCCTTATCATTTATTGCATCTAAATATTTCATTTGAACTTGTGCAAGTGTCTCATTCAACCGATCATATTCTCCTTGTGATTTTTTTAATAAAACTTCAAGTTCTTTAACTTTTTGTTCCAAATCGTTCAATTTACCTGAACCAATGTTTCCATCATTGGTTGAAAGGTTACGCTGCCGTTTTTCTATGGATTCTAACCGCATTTGCATTGTTTTGGTCAGGTTTGCAACTTCTTCCTCTTGTTGCTTCTTAAGTTGATTTTTTTCTTGGGTGTGCTCCTTTCGAATTGTATCAAGTTCATTACGAAGCAACAATATAGTTTTTTCGGCCTGTGCAATAGACTTATCAGCTTTACCGTCAGCATCAGAAAGCTTCTTATTAAGTGATGCGATTTGCTCTTCAAGTACATCTTGTGATACCTTGTATTTTTCTATCTGTTTATTAAGAGTCGTAATAGTCAGTGTAGCATTGGAAAGTCTTGTATCATCCTTATTTGCAGATTGTCTATTATGAGTTTCTACAATATGCTCTTTCTCGATAAGTTTTTGTCGAAGATCTGTTACTTGTGTATGAAGTTCTTCGATTTCAACTTGTGAGTCTGCAAGACGATTTTGAAGTTCACGTGCTTGAATATCAGCGTTTCGTTTAGTCTGTTCAGCATCTGACTCAGCTGCTCTCAATTTTATTGTAAGACGATTCGTTGACGCTTCAAGACCTTCAATACGAGTTTGTAATTGTCTTTTGCTCGTTTCAAGTTGGCAAATTTCCATTTCTTTCTTCTCATACTCAATTTCGATCTTATTTAACTTAGTTTTAAGTTCTTCGCTATGTGTACTAGAAATACTGGACAATTTGTCTTCTAATTCTTCTTTTTCCTTAGTAAGGCGAAGGATACGCGATTCTTCTTCATCTTTTAAATCTTTAAATTGTTCCTTTAGTCTATCCAACTGTTTTCTGGCATCTGTGAGCTGACTTGATAGCCTACTCTTTTCCTCTGAAATCTTTGACAAGTCGCCTTCTATTTTTTTCTTCTCAATTTCCAATTCGCGTACTTTTAAATCTGCTGCAACTTTTTCTTTACCAACATCAATTAATTTTTGCTTCATTGTCTGCCTTTCAGAGCGAGCTATATCTAATTCTTCACGAATAATATTTAACTCAGCACCCTTTTGTTTAAATTCAGATTCCATAGACTCATGATTTGTAATAAGGTCGGCTTCTTTTTGTCGCCATGCTTCACGTTCAGAAGCCATATTTTTCATTAGAGTTTGCATTCCACTTTGATGTTCTTCCAAAACTTTTGATAAAGCATCTTTCTGTTTATCTCCATTTTCTGCTGCCTCTTTCAATTTAAGATTTTCTTCCTGTAAATCTGTTACTTGAGAAAGTAAATCAATCCTTTCCACTTCTGACTGTTGAAATTTTTCTTTTAAATTTTTATACTGTTTCTCCCACTCTTCCTTCATGATTGATATAACACCAGCTAATTTATTACGTTCTCCTTCTAATTCTTTAACTTCACTTTTGAGTGATAAACCCTCCTCATGTAGACGTTGTACTTCTTCTTTGGCATTATCTAAATCTGAAGTTAATTGTCGATTCTCTGAATTAAAAATTTCTTGTTCAGAATTCTTTTCTTTTACTAATGTCTCATTTTTTTGTTCAAGTTCTTCAACCTTATGGCGTAAACTAATGAGATCAGTTGACATTTGCAAATTTTTTTGAACAAACTGCTGGTGTTTCGTATTAAGCTCTGAATATGATGCTTCCGTGATTTCCAAACGACGATTAGCATCATCGATAAGTTTAACAGATACAGCATTTTCAGTAAGTTTGCGTTCAAGGGTCTCATTATTGCGTGTTAATTCAGCAATTTTGGCTTCATGCTCTTCTTTCATACGTGACTGTATTGACTCAAATTCGTTAGATTGATTTCTTTGCATTTCTTGTCTAATAAAACGCTCTTGTTCTTTATGTTCATTAGTAAGTTGTTCTCGAAGTTTTTCAAGAGCTTGACTATGTGAAGACATTAATTCTGTACGTAGTGTAGAAACTGCTTCTTCAAGATCCCTTTGATGGAAAATTTTCAATTCACGAATCTCTCTATTTTTTTCATCTTTCTCTATTTGGACCTGACGTTCTAATCTTTGAATTTGTTCTTTTTTATCCGATATTAAATTTTCTAATGTTTCATAGCGTTCATTAACTTTGTTGATATCTGAATCACGATTGGACAATTCCAGACGCAATTTAGATATCTCATCATTAGCATCGTTAAGTTGATCACGCAACTCATCCGATGCAGATGCTGCATTTTCTTTATTATATAATTCATTTTTAAGACCTTGGATAATCTTTTCTTTTTCTTGCTGGAATTGAGCGAGTGTATTTTCAGCATCCTCCTTCTTCCTAATATGAGTTTGCAATTCTTCAAGAGTACGCGAGTGTTCTTTGTCTAATTTACTCAACTTAGACTCAGTTTCTTCCTTCTGTTGTGCTAAAGCTCCAAGCAATGAAAGTTGTCTTTTTAATTCATTCAAAGTAGCTTCAGTATCTTTCTTATATTGTCGCAAATTAGCTTCAGATTCTTCCTTTTGCTTTATTTCTGCTAAAAGCTGTTCCCTTTCAGATTGATGAGCTCTTTCTAACCTACCCTCTAACTCCCTTTTTTCAATCTCATTTTGTTTTCTTATTTCATTTATTGTTGATTGAGCATCATCTTGCAATCTTGAAACGTTATTTAATTGTTTTTCATGTTCTTCCCTTAATAGACCTTTTTCTCTCTCATATTCTTGTATTATAGTTTGTTTTTCATTTTCAAAACGTTCTTTGAATTCTAATAATTCCTTTTCAGTTCGTTCTTTTAATTTCGTTAATGCCTCTATTTCCATCCCTATCTTAACCTTTTCAGCATCATAATTTCTCTTCAATTCTTCCTTTTCAGATTTATGTAAATTAGTTAATTCCATACGAATTTTTTCTTCATTCCACTTGTATTGCTCCAAAAGCTCTTTCCTTGTCCTCTCTAATTCACTCCAATGTTTATTTTTCGTCTTTTCTAATTCATCCGCTAATTCTTGTCTTGCTTTTTCTAGGTCTTCATTATACTTTTTCTCTAATTGAGCCTTCGAAGATTCTGAAGAGTCCATCTCAGTACTATATATACTACGATTTGTTTCATATGATGGTACTCGAGAACGAGAAAAAGTAGATGATGTTATACTGCTAACACTACTGTTATCATCTTGAAAACTTCCATTTCCCCCACCGGAATATTTTCCATTATCCGACTTCGAAAAATCGGTAGGAGAATTTCGGGATAATGACTTTGAAGAACTATAAATGTCTGATGATGAGTTATAAGTTGTATAAGTTGTAGGAGTACCCGCTTCCGAAAAATAATCCGAATGTTCTCTTGAAGATTTTGTATCAGAAGATGATCGTTTATTATTATAATCACTATCATCATTAACTCTATACTTATCATATTGGGCTAGTTCAGCATCAAGCTGAGTTAATTTGTCCTGTATAGGTTCTGTAACAGTCTCTATCTCTTCCTTTTTTTTATTTAATTTTGTGTCTAATTCTACATCCAGTTCTATTTCCCTTTTTACATTATCTACCATCTCCTTTCCTACAGTTTCTAACTCGTCCTCTAAAGCAGAGATACGAGAAGCCAACAATGCAATAGCCGCGGCAGCATTAGTGGGTGGAGGTTGTTCTGAAGTTGAATTTTTCATCAGGTCAATAGCAGAATCTTTTTTAATTAAATCTTTGTTATCGGTAATAATGGTATTAGGGCTAATTTTATCGGTATTAGTGGTCATGGTATTATCAGTATTATTCATATTAATGGTGGTAGGATTTTTTTTTTCAGTGATAGAAGAAGAGGTGGTGGATTTTTTATCAATGGCAATATTATTTTTATTATCTTTATTTAAAATAGACGGTGAATTATTGGACTTTTTTTCAAAGTTTGAAGAAATGTTACTTTTTTTATTTATGTTTGTTTCAAATCCTTTAATAGTATTTTTACGTTCAAAATTTGTTGAAATTTCATTGTTTTTTTGTCCTTTATTTTCAAACTTTGCCAGTTTATCTTTTATGGAAGGGGCTGCCATAGTTTCAAACATACGTGCCGCGGAAAGGACATTTGAAACTTTATTCACCCTAAGTTTTGAAGCTTCTTTAGGATTTAGTTCTTCATTTTTACCGGTTTGATTAAGTGACGAGGTCTCTTTAAATGTTGCCATTGTATATGTAAAAAGGGAGTAGAATAAAAAAAAATATAAAGAAATTTTTTTTTTAGGTAAAAGAACCGATAAGTAATACTGAAATTTTATTGTTCGTTTATATAATTTACATGCATTAATCAAAATTGGGTAATAGATACTCTACAGTGAAACAAATATTTTAGTAAAACCATTCAAATTGATGAATATCCGAATTTGAATGTGTACAGATCTACTTTGTTTATAGTAAATCGAAAATTTGAACGATTTGGACTAGTATTTTAATACTTTTGAAATTTGCTTCCCCCGGCGTTTCCTAAAAATGGTTAATTTACCAATTTTTCTGATCTTTCACATGATCCCTTTCGAGGATTATTTTAATAATTTATTATTTTTATTTTATCTTCACAAATCAATAAATTTTTATCATGCATTATTTACAAAATTATGTACAATAAAAATAGCAATAAAAATCAAAAAAAAAAAAAAAAAAGGTAAAATAAAATAAAATAAAATAAAATAAAAAAAGAAGTGGCTAAAATTCTCCAAGGGATCGATCAATCTCTCGAATTCGTTTGTTGTTTCGGTTCATCGTTTTGACATAACTATTAGGGACTCCGGATTCTATATATTTGCCCATTCATGTTTCTTCCGACAATTTTCGCCTGCATCACAGAAGCCATCTACCATAAATTCTTTACAATAATCAGCTCGTTTGCTGACCTTTACGTGCGTATAACGACATTCACTACCTTTAAGACACATTCCCTTTGCGAAATGACTACAATGTGGGATTATATGGGCTGATAAAATATGTTGACGATAACACTTTTTGCCAGAACATTCGGCTCCTTTAAGCCATTTTTTACAAATCTCGACCTTATTTGGATTATGCTTATAAGAACACAAATCACCATCCTTGCAACGACCTGTATGAAAATATATTTTTTTGAAATATAAAATTTTATGAATGAATAAAAACCGAATAAGGAAGGAAATTTGTTCATACCATATTTGTTAAAGTAGGTACATTGTTTGTTCACGATTTGTGATTTAAAAACTCTGTTGGAACCATTTGCTTTGACAACAGAACTGAATTTTTTTTTTTTTTTAATAAAATAAATATTTATAATAATATAATAAGCTTTTTTTTCTCTCTTTTTTTTTTCTTTTTTTTTTTTTTTTTTTTTTTTTTTTTTTTTTTTGAAAAAAAATAAAATAAAGTAAAAATAAAAACCCATTAAGTCTTGTCCCTTTTTGATCCTTAAACAAGTCAGCACGAACAAGCTTGTTCGGCTTTTGTTTCACATATTCACCATGCCGGAAAAAAGTAAGTGCATTCACTCCATTATTATCATGCTTAACATTAACAGAAACCGGTGATATATTTTTATGAATAATGGTTTGAGAAGTTCTACTTGAATTTTTATAATAAATTTCTTTTGATTTCAGGCTCTTATTGGCGTTATTGAAATGAGAATAATATGACGTTATGAATTGAGATGGTTTCGTCATTTTTAGTGTTGCAATCGCACAAAATCGAGGAACTTTCTTAGTCGAATTTTCCTAAGTAAACAAAGTGCTGTATTAGAGTGTTTTATAGAAAATAAACGTAAATACGAGAAGGGAAAATCAGTTAGGATATTAAAGGTGTATATTTGCCGAGAGATCAACACTACACCAGAATACTTTCAAGGCAGAAAGTTTCTTAGAGTTCAATAATTGTAAAGAGCACACGAATTATTGACTCTTATTATATCATGAGATTCAAACAACGAAGATTTCAAAGACTTTGTTTTAATTAAGTACGTGTAACGGGAAGGAATATGATAAATTATAAACTTTTTTTTGAACAAATTTGGTTTAGTCATTGAAATCATGTGTTCATATAATCACCAATGATTTTCCAACCTTTTGTTTTTAACCAAAAAAAGAAAAATTCAAAAATGCAGGGAACATATTTAAACAGACAATCTTTTATTCCACGTGAATTATATGATTACAATTTTTAAATTAATAAATTTTACACAACATACCAAGGTTCTTGATTTTCAATAATTTTTTCATAATCTGAAGTAATTTCTACTCTATAGAACAATTTACGTTCGAAAGTTTTAGACATTTTAGAATAACTTGGTCGTTCAAAAACACCATTCTCCACTTCATCGCTGTTAATAACGGCAGAAATAACAGAAATTTCACGAATAGCTTTAAATACTAAGGGAGAAATATAAATGCAATGTTCATTCGGTTTAAAATGCCAAGTTTCTCTCCTATAATCCCAAACACGATTAATGTTAAGGGAAGAATCAAAATTATATCGAAAAGGGATCCTAACGTCTACAATAATATTAATATTATTCTCTTTATCATGTTTAAGAAAAGTTTTCGGCAAAAGAACAAGTAGTTTGTTAAATCCAAGTTTAAAAGAATTAATCTCTTGTGATTCATTATCAAAAGAAATCGCTTGATTATCTTCACAAGCGAATTTTTGAATTATAGCAGATTTTAAGCCCTTATGTAATCCACAAAAAATGTCAACAGGACCACACCCCGGAAGTTCTTCAATACCGTAATAAGGATCTTGATCACGTTTAAATGAAGCTTCAGCATTATGATAAGTGACATTTTGAAGGGACTTCTGAAGTAATTTACATGCATCATTTATGACGCGTTGAATTTGTTTTTCAATAGGTTCTTCTTTGGATTTACGTTCGGAACGTAACCTAGCGAATGCGTATAAGCACAAAGCTGTGATATATACTTCTAAACATTTGGAATTATTGAATGCTGCGCCATCCGCGTGAAATTGAATAAATTCAAGTAACTGACGTGAAATGGATACCCACATATGTGATTTTTCCATACCCCAATTATTTAAAGCCAAACTAAATTTCTTTAATTGAGCTTTTAGTTCTTCCGTAATTTCATTTTCTGAAAGATTCATTTCTAAATCTTCAATTTCCGTTTGAATTTGTTTAAGACCATCTCTTAATACACTATTAATTTCATTTAATTTACTTTTTAATAATTTTCCTTCAATATTAAATTTCAAAAAATCATAAATACTCTCAAAATCTGATTTATATTCTTTTCCCATGGATGAACAAACGTTTCTTGATAAATTTAAAATTGAAAGTTTTGATGAATCTGACTTTTCTACAGGAGAATAACTTGGAATATTATTAAATTCAAGTGGGTCAATACAGCAATCGTAAAGCTGATTAGTCGTTAATTGTTTAATTGCGGTATTTATGATTTCTTCTACGCTCATCATGTAACCGTAAATTCCTGATTTATTATCATGTCTAAAGGGCGAGGTATCTGATGTTGTCGTATCGCTAGTTTTCTCCAAAGAGTTTCCCATAATTGTTAAAATAAATTTGATATTTAATTAAGAGATATAATGAATTATTTTTTCTTTTTTTTTTTTTTTTAAAAAAAAAAGGACAATACGTTTATAAATGTTTATTTATCAGATATCCAATATCATACTCCGGTTGAAACTCAATGACTACGAATTTAACATTTTGTACATCGATTATGCATGTAATAAACGATAGAATAACTTAAATCGGAAATTCAAATGAAACTATTTATATAAAGTTAGAAATCATACATGTAAACTAAACTAAATCTTATTTTATCAATGATAAAAATTAAAACCATGTTTTTTCTTGGCGGTTCGCATGAAAAGAACAAAGAGCTCTAAAATGAAACCAATGAAAAATCACATGATATATGTGATAATCCGATATTAAAATATTATAAATACGAATATGGCCACAATACAGTCTAAGGGTTAATAAATAATTAGAGCGTTTTAAACATTTACTTTTGGAAATTTATTGTTTACAAATTGATCAATCTATTTGGATTTTACTTTATTTTTAATTAATAAAATTGCATTTTTAAATTTTATTAGATTATTATTTATGAAAAATTTGTCTTATCTTTACTAATAATAACAATGATAAGATTTACATATTGTACATAAATATAGACTGTATGTATTATGCCATATTTATTATTAAAACGTGTAAATTGAAATTTTCTACAGTTGTGATAATATAATAAACGAACTATATTAAAGTTTATATATTATATTACTATTTTGATATATTTGATATTAAAAGGATTCACCTTTGTTTCAAGGTTGCGGTCTCAACTATAATTGTTGGATTACTATTACTTGTACTTATATAGTTCTTTTTAATATTCTGTTGTTATAAATGACTGTAATATATACCTTAAAGTTACTTTATAATATATTATTACATCTTTTGTATACAAATAAATAAATTTTTTTTATGCATTTTTAATTAGTAATAGTATTCGTCAACGTTACATTGTGTCATTCATGAGACATAACGCGCATCTTCAAAACTCCCATTTCACCTTCTTTTTGAAATTGTCTATGTATGAAAACAGCTCATTAATTTTGATGAAAGCAGCGACAATGATGCACAGTTTGGAAAATGTATATTTTATTGAAATTTAATAAACATTAACTATTCAACAAATTTGATACTGCTTATATAAAATAAAATATATATATTATATTTTCATTTTATTACTTGTATAAGAATTTAACATAAAAATTAATACTATTTGTATATTTTTTTGGTAAAATAAACTATGTACTTGACTGAGTAATAAATTATAATACCGATTGCTCTAGAAAAATTTTTTATCTTCTGTGTGACTAATAAATGTTTATCGAATATCTAATATATATTGTATTCCAAATATAGTAAGTAGATGTGGATGTTAATGTTATTTACTCATTTAAGGATTAAAATTTTTTTTTGCCGTAACATGGAAATTATCATCAGGAATTAACAAATATTGTCAACCGTGTTAGTCACTCACGTGATTGATACTTGGTGTTACGATCGCTCGTGCGACTTCGATTTTCTATATATACATGAAAGTTTAGAAAAAAAAAAAACGCGTTTTAGATGAACTAATTCTTTCACTTTCCCCTTTTCCCTATTTTCTTAACGATACACTATTCTTTTTTTTTTTTTCGAGAAATATGGACTCTATGGACTCTCAAAGACTCTCACATAAACGTGTTAACTCGCGTCTTTTTTTCCAAAATAAAGAGAACTATGACCCTGTCAATAAAACATTTGCTGGAACTCACCGTAATTATAATATCAACCGAAGAACAAACCCAAAGTTTACGAACTATGTATTTCAAAGGCGTTATAGGGATCCGTTGACGGAAATTTTTATGAACACTTATCAACAAGAAGATTCTCATATAATGATCGACACTGAAGCTGTCGCGGTTGAAATTACCTCCACTCGAGAAAAAAAGAGAAAGAAGACTCGAACTATCAAGCCAGCAACTAAACCAAAGACGGAAAGTTTATTGAAATTGAGATGATGAGATATTTTTTTCTCTCTTTTTTTTTATTACACTTTAATAAAAAGTCCACAAACAAACAAACTTTCTTTCCTCTCCCTCCACCAAAATGAAACAAATAAAATCATGTTCCTTTCTGCTTGTTAAATCAAAATTTATCTTTTTTTTACGCGATTATTAAATGATGTATTTATTTACGAGCATGTAATATGTAAAAAATTAGGTTTTCTGCTTAGAAGCTTAAAGAAACAAGAACCAAATTAAAATCCCTTTACAAATTTGTCATAATTTTGTGACAACTAAGAATAAGATAGAGAAAGTGAAGAATCCTTTTCAAATTACATCGATGAAAAAGAAAAAAACAAAAAAAAAATCATTATCGTGACGCTTTTTGCGAACATTTAAATAAGTTATAATATCGCAAAATATCTTTACATATTTAACGAATATGTCATTTTATAAAGTAATCTCAAATTAAAATTACTTAGGAATACTTCATGATGATTATTGATCATTTAAAATTTTATCATTTTAAATAATTTGTCATAAAAGGAAATTAGATTCATGTATTACGTAATTTTCAAATGTCCAGATCATTATCAAGGGGCGGAAGATTGTACAATATTGATAAATACGGTAATACATTTAATTATTTTATTCTCGTTGATATATCATCAGATTAAAATAATAAATATATAATACCCATTTTTTCTAATATAGGCTAGATCATTATCTTTATACAATTATTGCTTAAAGAACGGAACAATAATCCGTGTAAATTATTTCGTACAAATGAATCTCAACAACAGTGTAGATTTGAAAGTAGCAAAGCGCTTGACGGATTACGTGATTTTTGAATGTGCACATTTAAAAATCTTACCATCAGGAAAATTCTATCCAGGAGAAAATTCTTGTTTCCTCAATAAACCCTCATTGGCTTTAATTTTACGTATTACAACTAATGAAATTTGTATAGTCTTAATTGAGAAAAAGAAAGAAATTTCGATCCCCTTAGAACAACTTTGTAGATTTGTAATTAATGAAAAGCGTGATATTGAATTGGAAATGAGAAGAAAATTTAGGAAATCCGTGAGTGGTTCATGTTTAATGTGGCGCAGTAGGTATAACAAACTAACAAAAATTGATTTCCTTAGTTCTATGAATACCCTTTTGGAGAACTTGATTATCGAATTCAAATAGCAATTGACCCTTTAGGAGGACTTTTAGATGATGTTACAACAATTGTTTTCAGTCCATTTGATTATATTGAAGATAAACAATACTTAAAACTAAATAATGAAATGAAAAGATTGAGATTTAGTAAGGTAAAGAGATTTTACATCATTTTTTTTTTTTTTTTATTTCAATTAAAAAGTGATTAATACATAAACTTAATATAAAATCCAAAAAAAAAAAACAAATTTCTCAGCTTAATCATCATCATCAAGAAAAATCAGATAAGAATGAATCATCATATATGGTTCGATCTTTTAAAAATCAAGAACGACAAAATATTACAGGTGATGGCAGTAAATCTTTTGAGAAAGATTATCTTTCTAATTTTGTAGTTACTGCGCAAAATGTCAAAGAGGTAAATGATTATCGTGTGTTTTTTAAGCTAAATTTGTACATTAATAATAATTCTCTTTTTGGCTAGCCTTATGTAACTGAAGGAAAACCTGTGCATTCTCGCAACAAATCAATTGCTGAATGGATCAGCCAAACTAATAATGAAAATATTATGGTAAGAACACAATCCTAGTGTCTTTTTCCTGATTGTAACATATTACTGATGAAGGATTTACCGATGACACCTCTTACTATTAAGTCTAGAGAAGAAGTAACTACGCAATTTGAGAAACAAGTTAATAATTTATGCAATACATCTGTAGCTAATGGAGAACCTAGTCATAGTCTTCTTGATATGGACGACAGAGTAAATTAAAATTAATTTATATTATTTATTATCTTTGCGACTTGATCTTTTAACTAAAGATTCATTTCATTACTTGGTTTATAATAGGAAATAATGAATCTTGCACGTAACAAATTTGAGATTAAGGAACCTATTTCTGTGTCCAAAATAATTAATCGCAATGAGGTAACTTCATGATGTGATTATTTTTTTTGAAAAAAAAAAAATATATATTAATAATATTTTTCTTGTTATAGGCTTTATCTGATAAGCGATATGAAAATGAAAATTTAAATACTTCATTTATAACAGAGGTAAAATATTAATTTTGTTGTTGTTTCTCATTTTTTTTTTTTTATATTGCACTTATACTTAAATGATATTGATTCAGGCTCAATTATCCATTACTTTCGCATTCCTCATCCAAAATTACGTGATTGTAATTCCCTATGAGACTTCTCTAAAAGACTTGATCAATACAATTGAACAACGATATAATGTAAAAGTTAATCATAGTAACTTATATTTCAAGAATGCAGTTAATGATAGAATAAGTATTGTGGATGAAGAGGATTGGCTTATAGCTAGATTTGAGGCAAAAGAAGTTATGAATAATAAGATTGTTTTATACTTTTCTTAAAGATGAGGGGATAACGAAGTTGAATTCATTTCATTAATAATAAAGCTTTTTTATCTTAACCTGTAAAATTTATAAGTATGTCGTCTTCGCACAATCGCGTTCGTATATACGAATAGAATATGCTAACACGAATTTAAAACGGAAAACCTCACTGGGACTTGGCAGATAAAAAAAAGATGAAACCTACCAACAATACATCAAATTGATTTTTATTAATGATATCGCACCGACTAATCCAATAACTTATGCAGATGTCCAAGATCATGTTAGTAAACCAGAGTAACCATTTACTATATTCATATGTAATAATATATCAGCGATAATAATTTATTTGTACTTTGTCAAAAATATCATTTTTCGCATTTTCATTTGTTTAATGAAATATCATTGGTGTATTAAATTAAATCATAATTTAAAAATTGATTTGATTGGTTGATTTTTGGTCAACATCACAAATTAATTACCGAATAGGTGATTTATCCGGAATTTTGTGATATATACTTTTTTTTTTATACTTTCTTTCTAATATCCTTCTCTTTATTTGTTCCTCAATAAATGTACCATATTTTAAATGACATTAAATACCGTACTATATTTTCTTTAAAATGTAATTATGATGTACATAATTTTCTTTAGTAATTTAGCCGCACCCTAATAAAATATATTTATTTTTCTTTTTTTTTTTTGATCTCATTTTAAGATCATACTAAACTTACTTATTCGCTGTATTAATATTTTTAACAAAGTGATTTATCAGAATTTCGTGATTTTCATATTTAAGAAGATCATAATAACATATTTTCATTTAAATGTATTAAATTCTTAATTTGGATATCAAATATATTTCAATAAAACTTTGTGGTTCTGTATAACAAACAGATTGAATGCTAATAAACAGCAAATTTTGGTCTTGATCCAATCAGCCGTTTCAGAACAATGCTACATCTAAGGAATAAAATAACATTTCCTAGCCTTTTATGATTTTTACCAATAATGATTTTAGGAAGAGTAGGTTCTGTCACTTTGCTATCCTACTATGCTCCAAAATTTCTAATTAAAATTGCTTTCACGAAATTTTAATTCCTCTACTTTTTAATCTACGAAATTAAATTTATTCATTTTAATTTTTTCATTGTATAATATCATGTTTTATAACTTTCTGAAGGAACGACGGCTCAAATAAACTGCAAGTAAAACTGAAAATGCACGACGAAAGCAAATAAGATCATTCAAAGTCATCATTTTAATAATATTATTAAACGAACAAATGTATATACGAAAAGATTTAATTAAATAATATAATAATTGAATACAATATAAGTACAAATAGAACAAATATCAAATAAAATGAATAAACAAATAAAACACCAAATCAACATAACGTATTGTATGCATCGTTTCTTGTCAATAACATTACAGCAGGTTACAGCACAAATGTCCCTCTCCAAATCAGCTGATATACGGCAGATACTACAATATCTTCAACCGCACACTAATTAAATTACTGTGTTCGCTTAATTTGAAGCTTTGAAAAATGGTTACTAAAATACTAGGGTAATCCCTTGGGGTGAATCTGTAACAGATCGATTGGCAGGCAGTATGCAATATTTTGGTGCATAGACTTCTAAAGATAAAAGATCAGTAGTATAAATGGAACTTATTATACAAAAATCTACATGATCTGATATGTCGCATGAACAATTTTTTTTTCTTTTGTTAAATCGTCAAGTCGGCAAAGAAGACGACCTGACCCATGCATAGGTATTGAAAAAAGAATTACGTTAAATACAACATTGCCCCGGTTCTAGTATTATTCATATTAAAGAATTATACATTCCCAGGTCTTGTGACTGATACTGATTCGCAAATTAATGGTTTAGACAGTCTTTTGAAAGTAAAAAAATTAATGCATGAATCTGAGTAAAAATTCTGGCTATTATTACGCGTTATTGGAAGGAAAAAAATGCTAAAGTTATGATAGGATGTTAGAAATGGAGAAAAATTTCTATTATTACATTCCCTCCTTAGGTTAAACCTAATTGAGTGTTATCTTAGAAAAATTTTACGAGACGTAATGGTACTCATATATTTGTAACACCTCCAGATATATCTCTAGGTTCAGACAAATCTAGCAATTGATACGCTCGTAAATGTTGAAGGAATTTATAGGTCACATTGAAAGGTTATTACCTATTCAAAACACTTACCGGGAACCTGAAAAGAATCAACCGTCTTCAATTTTATAACCTTTTTTCTAAACGGAAATTTCATAAAATATGTTGATCGGTGTCTACTAACTGAGAATATTACAAAGCGATATATTTCATATCAAAAAGATATTTTTTGACAATTTATTTAGTCATATTTTTTTTTATTTTTATATATATACATTAAATGATTCTAAACATTCTCTAAGTTGTTATTTGTGATGATGACTATCTCAATCGCCAACTCATCAATCTAATAAAATACTCATTATCCCTTGAGTACTTGAATTTAATAAGAAAACTAGAAAAATGGTAGATATTTCTGTATAAACATACATTTAATCAAAACAATTTAAATAGTTCAAAGCAGGATCGGCTTTGACTAATAGAGTGTTCATAGTAGAAAATTAAAAAAGAAAAACATTATTTCAAAATTAGAAAGAAAAAACAATGATTGTGATTTAGTATAATGTAAAAAGATAATATGCTTATTTAGTTTAGTAATAAAAACATTTATGATATTTGTGAAGAAATTATATATTAAATTTGTTATATCTATTTAAAGAAAAAAAAAAATAAATTCTTGAGTTAATTAAAAATCAATTACTAAATACCAAATCCGCAAGATATTTATATATTAGCGTAGAAAATTATCCACGTACAAAAAAAAAGCAAAAGGTAATTTGCAACCACTATTCACCACCTCCGGTATCAATACTTGGCGGCGGAGGAGGTTGCGTTGAGCTTCCTCCATTACCACCACCGCTAGCTTGTCTTTTTGCTTTCTTAGCCCATCTAAGTCCACATGCATTACATAATCTTTAAATGACATTTTGCAATAATTATTATTGCAATATGCAGATTTTGCGAAGGTTATACAAAAACGATGTCACGCATTATTTGCAATTTTTGCAATAAAAATTAGTAATGTTTTTATAAAACAAATTTAAAATTCTCAACATAAAAAAGCATTAAATAAAATAAGTATTATCACATACGTCTTTGGCCCTTGTGGGCCTTTTCTCCATTCCGGTGATTCTACAGTACCACAATCCGTACAGACATATTCTTCTTCCTCGACTTTAGGCTTTTTCTAAAAAAAAAAAAAAAAAAAAAAAAAATGAAATAAATGAAGAATTCAAAAGTTGTAAAAGGAGCTCATTACTTGTTAGGATAACAAACCTTCTTTCGTGGTTTCGATGGAGAAGTTGTGGTAGTTGTTGAAAGTTGGGGAGCAGGTTCGGATTGGGAGGAGATTTGCGTAGATAAATGGTTGTCGTCTCTTGAAGACGGCGTTGCTAGAGATGATGCCATATCTACATCCATTAAACTTACGTTCAGTAAAGTTGGGTTATTAGAGCCAGTGGAAATTCCTCTGGCACGCTCACCCTCCTGGTATCGTAAACCGGTCAATAATTCTAACGGATTACTTGTGTCATGGAGTAAATTTTCCACAGAACGGCTCTCAGGTATAATTGTTCCAGAAGTTGATCCTACGGTGGTAGAAGTAGTAGCGTTAGCCGCACTGATACTGCCGCTGCCGCTAGCCTCAGCTGGAGTTTCCGATGGTCCAATTAACTCGCGAAGTTGACGACGCAAATTTTCATTTTCCACTTTCAATTCCAAGAACGAATCTAACATTGCCGTTGTTTTTGATGGATAAGTTCTACCCATACTGAAAAAGCATTTACAATTACCAGTAGAGTTATTTTCACCAAAGTAAGGATGTCCATTAACCTCAAGAATTATGAATTTATCATCTTTCTTGCGAAATCGATAATAAATGGTAAAACTAGTTTTATTTTGTACGGCCAAAGTGAAATCTCTAAGAAACATATCAACGTCATCAACATGAATAAAGTCTGTTATAGTGCGATTCACCAATTCTTCTGGGGTATATCCGACCAGTTCTGTCGAAGAAGGTGAACAATACATAAGTTTTCCAGTTGGGGAAATAACATGCAAAAAATCTTTCAGTTCTTCAATTATCCGTTGTGACCAATTCTTTCTCTTTGTAAACTCTGTCATATTCGTCGGTGCACTATTACCGCTAGTGGTAGCAACAGCGTTAGACCCTGAAGGAACAATGGAGGTAGAAGAACTAACAATAGTATTTCTACTACCTCCAACTCCAACTACACTCCTTGAAGATCCAAGGTTGGCGGCCGCGGCAGCAGCAGGATAACCTTCGCGGATTTTCCGGTCCATCAAAAGTCGTTGGTATTCTGGTGTATTTGGATTAAAATCATCCATCAGATATATTTGAAGTCTTTAGCACTAAAACTAGCGACAAAAATAGTTATATTTATAGTCGATTCGAATGGCAAGATCCCAGAAAAGCTAGTAAGGAAATTTTATACGCCGGAATTCCAAAAGTGGATGCCGATGGATGCTCAGAGAATGTCGATCAGAATATTCTGTGATCGGCATAATAATTATCTTTTTGTTATCTGTTATTTATTACCAATCGTAATTTCAGCAAAAAAATGTAAAGAATATTTCCTCTTTTTTTTTGGTAATAGCATTCTATATCAATTTAAAATTAAATAATATGTAAAATATAAATAATATATATATATAATAAAATAGTAATAGGAAAAAAAAAGTATAATTAAAATTTTAATTATATTTAAATTTAATAAACTTATAAACTATTTTATTTTACAAAAAAAAAAAAAATTATATCATTAGTAATAATTTAGTAAAAAAAAAGATTCACAATTATTAATATTAGCTTTTTTTAATAAAAATTATCAAAATTAATTTTTATATAATACTTAATTTTAAATAATTTTTTTTTTAGCTATTTTTCTACTTTTAAATAAAATCATATCAAGCAAAAAGTGTGTTTTTTTGTTTTCAAAATAGTTCTTGAATAACACTTATTTGCAATTTTGATTAAATAAAATGGAAAAAATCATGTAACTATTTAAGATTTATTATAATATTCAAATTTTAGCCAATCAATTAGACTTTCTTCCCTCATCTTTCTGACTCCAGATTTTATATTAAATACATCATTTGCTCAGTTTAGCCTAAATTAGATTTAATATAAAAAGTTAAAATGATTTAATAAATTTAAAGAACTAATTAAAGCATTATAATCCAATAATTGGATTTTAGTAAACTTTTTTTTTATTTTGGATAAATATTTTATTTATGGAACACTCTCCTGTTGATCTGTTGACCAATTTTTAATGGAAAGAAATTTTATTTTATTTTATTTAGAAACCATTTTGACTATTAGAAAACCTGCACTTTAAATAATAGAAATGAATTCTACACCTTAACAAATCAAATGATATGTGTTGCATATTTGTAGCATTAATATTGATAGAGTTATTCACATTTAAAATTTAGTATTAAATTATAATTATAAAAATCACATGACTATGATGTAATTTTGGCTATTTTGACTTTAATTTTAACTTTTGACCTTTTCAAGTTAAAATATTTTGACTTTTGAATTTTAATTTTAACTTCATGTATAACAATAATCATCAATATTATTAAATAACGATAATTATTATAATATTAAATTATTTATTTATCGCTTTATTAGAAAGATACATTATTTTATTTTATACTAAATTTTATGCTAAAATCTATATTAAAAATCTATTATTTAGGGGGCATGCCAGAAATCAGCTGATTTAATAGAGGGGTTAACCTAAAAATCAGGTTCCTATGATTGGCTATAAATTATATAATATATATAATATATTATTATCATTTATATATTAAAATAGTTTTTATAATTATCTAGCCATCTAATAGCTCAATTTAACTAAATTTTTTTTGTTTTATAGGGCTTAATAAAAACTATAAAACAAAAAAAAATTCATAAAAATTGGATTACCAAATCCCAAGTTAATTATATAAATATAATTATATATATTATTATATATAATTTTAGCCAATCAAAATATGATCAGATGGGGAGTAGGGGGGTAAAAGTTATTAATTGAAGAAAATCAGCTGATTTCTGGTATGTCCCTAGTAATTTTAAGAAATATTAGAAAACGTTTAAATAGAAACACTTCCTAAACTTAAAAATCTACAAAAAAAAGAAAAATAGAAACATTAAAAAATAAATACTGATAAAAAAACTAAAAAAAAGTTCAAATAATACCTTCAAAATTAATTATTCCCAGTATCCAAAACACAAATTCTACAATTGAGAAAAAAGATGTAGTGAAAGTTCTGGAAAAATTAAAAAAAAGATAATAAATAGAGTTTGTTAGTAACTTTTCAGAAACAACAAAAAAATTCCACTGACTTATAATAGTATCTTGATTCCAAAATCTAGTCATAATTTTCATTCAGCTGACCTGCAAAAAAGTAAATAACAAAACGTTAGTTAACACTTCTTAACTAAAAATAAATAATAAAATAAAATTTTGAAATTTTATACCTTCAAAATTTCTGATACCAAAATAGAAACTGATGAGACCCTATAAAAAGAAAGAAAAAGTACAGTCAACTCCCTTTATAGTTACCTCCGTTATAGTCACAAACTACCTATAGTCACTATCACATCTTTTTTTAAAAATTTTATATATATGTGATTATAAAAAGATATTTATCAAAATATAATTATTCTATGATCTAATGATCAGATTTCAATGATCTTTAGCTCATTAGGTTCATCTCATTGAAAGGAATTAGATGGTAGTAATTTTATAATGATTGGATTAATATTGACTGAGAAATTCGATTTTAAAGACCAGATCAGCATTTTTTATATGTAAAATTCACGTAATATTAAATATTTTGACTGTATTTTAATTATTACGGGTTTTAGTAATCAGATTTTAATGATCTTGGACTCATTAGAACTGTCTCATCGAGAGGAAGCTAATGGTTATAAATCCATAATAATTGGAATAATATTAACAAAATTACTATAATGTGAATATTTAACCAAAATTATTATAATTTATAATTCCAGCCAAAATTACTGATTTAATTACAAGATTTTATTGCTTATAGTCACATCTCATTATAGTCACTAAATATAGACTGTCCCAAATGTGTGACTATAGAGAGAGAAGAGTCGACTGTAAGGGTAATATTTTTTCAAATATGATAAAAAAACTTCTTAATAGTTTTTGAAAATAATTTGAAAACTTATATAGGATTTGCTATTTAAGTTGAACCAGATTTTTATGAAATAATTTTAAAATTTTTTTTTCAAAAAGTTTTTATTTTAAAAAGTTATCCAAGATTCTGTTAATACTTAAATTAGAACTACAATTCTATAAATAAAAGTGTTTCAAAAATGGTCTAGAGATTCTGATGCTTTGAAATTAAAAACTGACTACTTAAAAAAAAAAGAAAATAATGACACATTAATTATTGTTTCATTAAAAAAGATAGATTTTTTTTTAAAAACAAATTTAAGATTTACCTTAAAAAAGATACTGATACCTGCTTTTTAAGATCTGAAGAATTATTCCTACAAAATAAAAAAAAACTATTAGTTAAAGTTCATTAAAATATTAATAAACAAATTAAGAAAAGAAACTTATGATAATATACACATCAAAAAAATAGTTTCATCCTTCTATTCTAGGATATAGATGCCACCCAAATTATTTTAAGTAAATCCCAAATTAATTTGTACATTTTGACTGCCATAATTCCCAAATCCCAAATGTATAAATTACAAAATTTATATATGTAATTTGTAAATTAATTTGGATTTGTACATTTGGGCTGCCATAATCCCAAATTATTTGGGATTTGGGTGGCATCTATATTCTAAGAACTAATGAATAAAAAGATCTGTCTAGAAAAAAGAAAGACAACAATCTATTAGAAACAGTTTGTTAAAAAAAAGAATACTATGTTAAAAAAAAATAAAAAATAAAAAAAATTGACATACAAAAATTTTACGCATCTAAAAACATTTTTTTTGTTTATACTTAAATATTATCAGCCATCTATTAAAGAAAAAAATTGAATATCAGTAAACGTTTTGTTAAAATAAAGCTTAAAAGAAAAAGAGAACCTCACCAAACTTGACATATCTTAAAATCCAAAGAATTAATTGATTGTATAAAAAAAAGAAAAAAAAATGAAATGCAAGTTTTATTAAAATGAATGATTAAAATAAAACATGAAAAGAAAACCAACTGAAATTCATGCAAGTTCCTAATAGAAAAACGGTCTTCTAAAAGAAAGCAAGCTAAAACGAATTATAAATCTGGAATAAATTGTGAAGGATAAGTTTTTTGAAGGCTCATATACCATAGGATATTATCTAAAAAAAAACATAAAAAAAAAAATAAAAAATTAGTAAAGTTTTAAAACATTAAAAAGACCCATCAAAACTCTCAGAAAACTCACTGAATCTAATATATCCTGACCATTTAAAATCAAAAATTATTTCTAAAGAGATCCAAAAACTAAACGTCTAAAAAAAAAACAAAAAACTGTTAGTAACAGTTCTGTTATCAAAATAAAAATTAAAAGTAAAAAATGAACCTCACTGATAAAATCCATAATTTTAATTACATAATCTTCATTAGATCATTATTATAGTAAATGTCAAAATTCTTTTCTTATATATTTTTAATACTGAATTTCCATATATTCAGATATTGGCTGTTTGCTGATTTACAAATATTCTGAAGTACCGGTAATCTACAAAACAAAAAAAAAGATGAAACAATTTAGTATTGTTTTATTAAAAAGTTATTCAAAAAACCTCTCTTACTGATTTTTGTTTTAAAAAAAAATAAACTGATGTTTTATCAAAATTCCAAGTATCCAGATTTACCTAAAAAAAAAATAAAGGCTCACCAATAGTTTGAAAAATGTTTAATTAGTCAAAAATACACATATTTCAAAGTTTTTATGATGAAAATTGAAAAAAATGTAAAATAATAATCATTTTAATTTTGGTAGTAATTTTTTATTATATAAGTTTAATGTGATATTTTAAATAAAAATATTCAGAATTTTAGTATTTTTGTAAGAAAGAAATATATTATTTTATAGGAATACAAAAATTTTCAGTTCAATTAGAAATTTTCTAAAAATTTATTTCATGAAAAAGTTACCAGTCTTATAAGTAGAATTTATTATAATAAAAGCTATTGTGGATAATAAAACAAAAATAATATCAGTATTTGAAATTACTTTTTTTTATTGCTTTTATAGTTGCAGCCTAAACTAGTTTTGAATTTGACAAAATAGAAAACCTCAGTTTTAATAATTTTTTTTATAAAAATTTATTATAATTTATTATTATATATAATTTTTATAATCAAGTTTTATCATTTTTTTATTAAGTTTTTAATATAGTTTTACTAAGTTTTGCATTTATTATAAGGTTTTGCCTGCAACCTTAATTGCCAATCTGCCTAAAATTGGCACTGCGTTACTAATAAAATTTGGGGTTAAATTTGTCAATTTTGTGCTAGAACACAAACTTTAAAAAAGGATATCTTATAGATAACATATTGACTATAAATAAAAGTCATGATAACTAAAAAAATACCTGAAAAAAAAGAATTTGCAAAAAAAATTATACGTTTATATGTAAAATAATGAGTTTACTATGCATATGCGTCAGATTTTCACCTTAAAATATACAAAATTTTGATATTTTATTTTACTATATTGTGTTATTTACATTAAAAACATATAATTTTAGCTTTTAAAGTTGTTTTTAAAGATATATTTGAAATATTTTTATTATTAAAAACAAGTGAAAGTTGAAGAAATCCAGTTACAGAAATATAGTTATAACAAGTCATGCTTGCCAAAAAGTCTCATAAAATAAAGGAAAATATTGTATTTATGGTATTTCTGTTTGTAAAATGAGTGGAAACTTATTCTGCGCGTGAGATGTAAAAAATGCTTTTTTTTATTATTGCTATTAACCCCAAATTTTATTAGTAATGCAGTGCTAATCTTAGACAGATCAGCAATTAATTGCTTTTTAAATAAGCATATTACTATTCAATTTAGGGCTCTGATCAGTTCAGTTCAGTTCAATTTTTGTAAAAACTGATACCAAACTGAATTGATCGGTATCAGTATTAGTGATTACCAAAACTGACTGGTAATTACTGAAAACTGAACTGATTTACTGAACATTATTAGTAAAAATCAGTTCACATCATTTTTTTCAAATTATTTATAAAAAACGTTTTGTAACATTTTTTATTAAAGTGATAAAAAAAATGTTGTGAGACATTTTTTTATATTAAATTGTTTAATAAAAACATTTTGTAACAGTTTTGCAAGTTTCTCAAAAAAAATGTTATGAAACATTTTTTTATATTAAATTTCAAATAAAATAGAAAAATAACATTGCGAATGTTATTTTTTATATTAAATTGCATATATAAAAAACGTTCTGCAACATTTTTTACAAATTTCGCAAAAAAATGTTGCAAGCTGTTTTTTATATTAAATTGCTTATAAAAAACATTTTGCAACATTTTTAAATAAAATGAAAAAATAATATTGCGAAATGTTATTTTTTATATTAAATCACCTATGTAAAAACATTTCGCAACATTTTTTACAAATGGGTTGAAATGGTTTTTTTTTAAATCATTTAATATCTGTAAAAAAACATTTCGCAATATTTTCAAATAAAATGGAAAAATAATGTTACAAAACTATTAAATTGCATATATAAAAAACGTTTTGCACTGTTTTTTACTAATTTTGCAAAAAACGTCACAAAACATTTTTTTTAACTACATTATCTAATAAAAAAACGTTTTTCAAAAAACGTTTTTATTATTGGTAAATCAGTTCAGTAAATCAAAACTGATACTGAAACTGAAAGTATTGGTTCGATAAATCATAAAACTGAAACTGCTCTGATATCAAAACTGATCAGTACAGTTCAGTAATTACCAAAACTGATCAGAGCCCTAGTTCAATTTGGTATAATAAGTAATGATTTAATTGAAGTAATTATAAAATTATAACTAAATTAAGAAGCAGTATTCTTACTACCATTATTTTTACTAGGTACTGTAATAAAAATTATAAGTTGATTAATTTTAGAAGTAGTAAAATATTCATAATTTTATACAAATCTTTATAATCTTTATATTAGATATTTAGAATTCTATAATGATATTAAACTGATTAATATATTATATAGGATTTTATATTAAAAGAAAAGAAATTGCAGATTAATTAAAAAAATTTTTTTAACTATACTATCTATTATAATAAAAAAATTTATTGCAAAAAATTTATTTTAACCTATTATAATCTATCTAATATAAGTAAATTATATTCTAAATTGCATAAATAATTATAATTAATATTTTTATTTTGTTTTTAACTATTTTTTTTTTTATTTAAAGGTGATGGAGCTGCATATGTTTATTAAGTAAAGATGAGGATGCTAAGCATTACTAACTATACACAGAATTATACTTTGAATCCCAAAGTGCTCATTTTACCATACGTCTAGGACATTAAGTAGTAATAAAAGGGATAAAAGAAGCAAATATAAAAAAGAAAAATTCTAAAAGATGATCTACTCTATAAACAAAAAATCAGTTAGGAGTCTAATTCCCACAAATGGTCAATTCTTTATTACTAGCATATTAGCAATATAACTAATTAGTTGTTCCAGCAACTGCTTGATTTTCACCTTACCCAGTTGTAACTTGTTAGACCTGCATGACCCATTGTTCACTTTTCTATTAGAGAAGATAAAATGTCCAGAGGACTTCTGTGATGATGCAGTTTTCAGTGAGGAGGTATCATTTTTAATTTTACGATTAGAGTATCTTTGTGACTTAAGAGATGTGCAGTTAGCTCTAGTCACTACCTTAAAGGATTTGGCCATCTTGTTAAGAGGTAAGGTTTTGTCTTTGGTCAAGAACTTAGGCGTAAGTTTGGAGGAGCGAAATGATAGAGTGAAATGGTGATACTAAGAAAACTCAATGTTATTTTACATTTGCTTTGTAGTAGTTCTTTGGGATAATGTATTTCATGTTAAGATATATTTGATAAGAAGGCGTGAACTGTCCTACTCTTTGACAATTTTAAAGGATTGTAAGTTGCTATTAATAAGAAATTGGCTAGATTTGCCATTAGAGAACAGTGATTCAATCGTCATATCATCAGAGATATTTGGAATTGTGACCTGAAATTTTTTATATTGTTTTCTTTTAGAAAGACTCCAGGTGGCCAGAAACCATCAAACAAGAAAAAATCCTAAATAAGAAGACCGTTCAGCCACTATTATTATAGGCTTTGAGACAATTATGATTAGGAATCAGCTTTACCTTTGCTGTTAAATATTTTTTCTGTATACGTGTACTAATTGATACCATTTTTCCTCATTTATTAAGTTCAATGAGGAGTTGGTAGTTTGTCTACTTAGCTAGAATATCGTATACTACAAAGTCTAGCAATAAGTTTTCTTCATTTGTATTAGGCTGGTATTTTGTAATAATAAGTCCATTATCTCCTGTACTATTCTTAGCTCTACTTCTTTTATTAGTAAGTGCAGCAATCATATCATCACTTCATTTGGTAGAGACTCCTAAAGCCGATATTGAAGGCTCTGAGAGTATTAGTTGTGACTTATCAAGGGTAGAATCAGGTGATGTAATTGAAGAAATAGACTGTTATTAGTTCTCTTTAAGAAAAGTAATTTTCTTTTTAGCCTTTACTTATTTCTTTAATTTTTTCTTCTAATTTTTAGTTAAAACTGGTTTTCAGAAGATGTCATGATTATCAGGTATAAGCAGAGTTATGCTTAATTATGTAACTAAAGTTACAGTTGATTAGTACACACTTTTTGTAATTATGTCCATATTGGGAAGTTCATCAGATGTGTCAGAAATTATCACTGTATAGTTGCTTTTGAGTTCCTCTAATTCTGATTGGTGTTTTATGTTTATTTTCTCCAAATGTTTTCAACATCACGTGCAACTTTGTCAAGAGCAGGAAAAATAAAAGTTTCAAGTAAAATAACAGAGGACCAGTTGGCAAGTGAAGCCATGATGTTGACCACTATTATTTATCAGTCAAAAGCCTAAGGATAGATTTTATCCAGTTCTACATTTAGTTTCATTTTGGGTAGTCATTCGAAAAGCTTAGACGCTAAAGGCGTAGTCATTATTAGGTCTTCGCATACTTGAAGCAAAGCTGATGGAGCTTCTTTGAAAAAATTGCAAATAGTCTGTTTAACACTATAAATGCCACCCAAATCCAAAATAATTTGGGATTATGACAGCTTAAATGTACAAATCCAAATTAATTTACAAATTACATATATAAATTTTGCAATTTGTACATTTGGGATTTGGGAATTATGACTGTCAAAATATACAAATTAATTTGGGATTTACTTAAAATAATTTGGGTGGCATCTATATTTAGCACATTTAGACAATTCATCATTAATAGTTTTTACGTGTGTAGAGTCTAAAAATATTATTTGGTTAGTTAAAAATGCATATATATCAAAGTTTTTTTGATAAAAATTAAAATATATAAAATAATTATTACTTTAATTTTATTAATTTTAGTGGTATTTTTTAAAAAATAGTTTAAGTGTGACATTTAGAATAATAAATATTTTGAATTTTGCTATTTTTATTAAAAAAAAAAATTCCATTATTTACAGAAATACAAAAAATTTCCAGCTCAATTAGGAATTTTCTAAAATTTGTTTCATAAAAAAGTTAATAGTTTTATAAATAAATTTAATTGTAATAAAAGCTGTTTTAAATAATAAAATAAAAATAATATTTGTATTTGAAATTACTTTTTTTTTATTACTTTTTAAATGATTATTCTGCCATTCAATTTGATATAATAAGTAATGATCTAATTAATATAGTAATGAAATTATGATCAATTTAAAAAGTGGTATTCTTACTGCCATTACTTTTGCCTGGAACTGTAAAAAAAAGGTTAGATAAATGAATTTGTTAAAAATTATAATCAAAAAAAATTCACCAGTATTTTTTTATTTGAAAGTAAATTGCTTTCTATTACTATAGCTAATCAATTCAATAATTTCTATAAAGATTATGGCCTGGATTTTTTGAGCCTGGTTTAATCTAATCAAGCTTTGCTTATCTTGACCCAACTCAAAAAGTTCAGTCTATAAAGAGAAAAAAAAAAATAAATACTAGTCACAATCAAATTGGCACATAGTTCTCAAAAACATGAATTCCGTATACATATTTCATTCACCTGATCTTATGAGATTTATAATAACATTAGACAACTTTAAATTATTATATTTAACATTTTTATTAGAAATTTATTATACATACCTTTAACAATCAATCAGGTTGCAAAGTATTTGCAGATCGATTATTCTACACTTATTAAGACAAACAATTAACATGCGAAATTAATGGATTCTGTAAAGGTGATGAGAAACACATTTTAAATGGTAAATTACCAATTTTGGAATAATATCGATAGATTAGGCCTTTTACAATAGCATAAAAATAAACTAAATAAATATATATAAACAAGAACTTTTTTTAAAAAATTGATTAAATTTTAATTTTTTTTTCTTTCGTTATAAAATCATAAATAAAATACAAAGAAAAAAAAATGATATAATGATAAAAAAAACTCTCACGGTCAAATCATATTGAATCATTATTTGCTATATTTTTTTCCCCTCAAATAAAATCAATCATAATTGATTGAAAACGAATAATAATATAAGATAAACATAAATAAGGATATATTTTTTTTTTTTTTTAGCTATTTACAATGAGAGATGAAAAAAAATCATATCATTTTTCTGTTCGAAAAAGAAAAATTAAGTAAGTATTTGCGAAAAATTCGAAAGGACGGCTTTTTTTTTAAACATTAAAAAATGAATTTCGATAATAACGAATAATATGTTATAAAATTGGTTATATATCTCCAAAAAGGAAAAACAAGAAAGAAACTTTCTTTTTCGAGCAAGAGAACTTAACCGGTAAATACGAATATTAAACTACATATATAGTGAGAGTTTTTAACATAGATAATTTGGACTATTCAAAAATATAAAAATTATATTTATACAAGTAATATTTGAATTTTAAATTTTGAAACAAGTAATTAATTACGAAAAAAATATATAACGAAAATGGAAAAGGTTTTATAAAAATGTACATTATTATTAATATTATTATTTTCTTTAAAAAAAAGCTATAGGGAAAATTTTTTGAAATTTGGCTTGTATGGTATTTTACTTTTTTTTAAAAAAAAAATCATTGTCATAAAAAAATCATAGAAATTTTAAAAATAACAGTGGGAGAGGGAAAAAAGAAAAAAAAAAGATGTGTCAATAGAAGAAATTTTAGATAATTAAAATACCTTATTCCATTTTCTTGGAAATATTCACATAATTTTTAGATGTCCAATAAAATAAAAAAAAAAAATTTTTTTACGCAGAATCATCACTACTTTCATCACTATGATGATCGCCCAAAATCGATCCCAAATTTAACGGATGATGTTGAGTATAATTAGGAGGTGAAGGTTCTATTGGTGATGGGGATGGTAAATAATTTTCATGGGGTTGTTGTGATGGCCATTGAGATTGTTCTAGTAAAGGAAGTGTTGGACAACATTCGCGTGAAGTTTGTGAAGAATCGTTACACGAATATTGTGAAATAGATTTTTTTGGAATTATCCACATCCGTTTTCCCTCCTTGTGATCGATATAGCATCTACCTGTTGGAGGCAATTGTGACTGCTCTTTTTCCATATTATCAACAGAAAATTCAACAGTTTCACAAAAACAAAGATCTCCTTCTTTTGTTTCACAGAAAACTGGGTTATTAATTATATCTTCAACGGATTCAACAGATTTTGTTGGTGATCCTGGTTTCTGTTGATAACGTTGTTCATTGAATGAAAATGATGACATGGTGTTCGGGGTAATTGCGGACAATCGATTACCTGGCGACACATACGAATTTTGTTTAAAAAAAAAAAAATCAAAATGGAATATTCTTGTTATAGTTCAAACTCTACTATATTCCAAGTTAAAACTTGAGAGCCGAGACTTGACTAGACCCCAAGCTAAGTTTGGAATATTTGAAATCCCAAATTTAGTTTCGGATAAATTACCGTCTAGCACTGCCTCCTTTGAGTGACTCCCATGTTCTAAGACCCGGGTATAATATATATAATGCATTAATCTTTATATTATACCCGGTATCTCAAAGTATCTACGGGTATTAAACAATTTTTAAATCCGGATAAATTGTAAAAACCCAGATACTCTTGCCAGTACTAGACGTTACTATTCCAGCCTTTACTTAAAGTTGGACTCTCAATCAAACCAACAAAGTAGAGCAGCACTACAACATTACTATAAGATAAATTTAAAATATTACATACCATCATATGTACAATTATTCATGGTAGTATCACCAGGAGTGTCACTTTCTTGATATACGGACGTGTTGCATAATTTATCATTTTGATTCCCCTGAGTTTGCGCTTTGTTAAGTCTTCGTTCAAGTAAAGTCAACCTATCTCGTAACATTTTAATGTCATTCTGAGCCTCATTATATAATAACTCATAAGTTGCAGCCTTAGTTTCCAAAGTGCGGACATAATCTTCGCGTCTTCTGCGAAAGGCCCTTTGATTCGTTAAATTTTGGATATGCTTTTTCTTTAATTCAAAAAAAAAAAAAAAAAAAAAAAAAAAGTTGTAATAAATTGTCAAAAAACAATTATTTGATGAAAACAAAAACATTATAAAATTTACTTACGGTTTCAGGCATTTTAGACAGAGGTTTCCTGCCACGCTTGTTTTGAGCTGGTTTGCCCATTGAAGAAGTCGAGGTTAACATTGGTTCTGTGAAACGTGACAAAAATTTAAAAAAATATACAACTTAAAATGTTTTATGTGATGAAAACAAGTTTTTTACATACGACATGTCGTAGGTAGGGTTATTGGTAATTGAGTTTGTTGTGTCCAATTATTGGGAATCAACATGTCCGGAAATTTGGTGTTTGGCGTAAGCAAAGAAGTTGTCGAAAGTCTCGGGATTGGAAGCTTAAGAGATTGGGAAGATGTCGATTGTTGTCCAGATACATCCATATTCATCGGTTGTTAATGGTTAAAAGAAAGGTCTTTAAAGGAGAAAAAATAAAAAAGTGGAAATTCATGTGTTTCGATTTCGTAATTTTCGCATTAAAAAGTGTGTGCTTGTCACCATGATTGGTTTTTTTATTGACGAATAAAAAATACACGAAATACACGTGTTGTGACAACAAAATTTAAACATATGAATATTGTAGACTTCGTTTACTTATTATATGATCCTCACTTTTAAACATCAAATTTGTAACAAAGAAAGAATAGTCACCGGAAAATTGATTATCAGAACGTGGGGTGAACGATTCGTTCAGATAACTAGGTTCAACTTACTAAGCATATCTGTTTTTTCCTTATTATGCTTAGTGTTGATGGCAGCTATAATAAGATTTAGTAGAATGAAGATCATATTGTTACGAGTATTATTCATAACAATAAATCTAGAACAAAGTAAAAGGAAATTGTTACATTTTAATCACAATGAATGAGTATGAAACGGTTTTTTGAGTTACTCCACGAAGGTTTTTTTTACGCCATTCAAATATTTATATGTTTACTTATTGTGAAACCAGCTGTCAAAATTTTCCATTGTTGGAGTTAAATTATTAATTTTATAGCCAAAAATATGAATATATTGTTTGATACTTATACTTATTAAGACATAATACGTATCGTAATTTGAAATTTTTTCCTAATTTATATATATTATAAAATCTCCAAATTATAAGATTATCATCAAAATAAAGATTTTGAGAGCAAATCAAATTTATGGGATTTTCCACGTTAATGTACTCCGCAAATTAAAATTACTTAAAATTGTATAAAACAAAAAATACGCGATGTTGTAAATAAAGTAATAACGACAACAAATACAGGTATTTATAATTGTTTATATTATTTATTTTACCTTTACATGTTTTGATCATGATCTTAATTTTAAAAAAGAAAACTTGGTAAAATTTGGTGAAACCAGATAAAAATAATAGTATATACAGTAAATTCACATGATAAGATTAATACAATGGTCAAACTGAACTCTGATCTAGTTTTGATTGGGAGTTTATTCACATATATGTGAATACAGAAATGTTCCAAATACAATTATATTATAAAATTTTCTTGTTTTTTAACTGTATCAAAGACCTATCACAATGATACTATGCCTCTAAAGCTTAGAGAGTCTGTTTAAAGCTATAAACCATGAGGTTGTGTAAATTCACATCTAATTGTCACTAACTTGTATCACCTTAACTTCTTATCCCGTATATAATAAATATGCCTATTTTAATTTTAGATTCATTTTTGTATTAAAAGCAACCCAAAGAATACTATTTATATTAATTGTGCGATTACTCCTGCATCAAATATATTAATTTGTGTAATATCTCGACAACCAGTTATGAAACAACAGATTGTGATAGATTGTGCTCTAAAACCAATTATACGACAATTGGTATTCAAGAAGAATTTAGAACTTTACAATTTTTTTGAGCGTGATCCATATGTACAAAAAAAGAAATGGAATTAAAGAGCAAGAAAACTGAGTTCCAGACTAGAATCATATGTATATTGGTCAAATAGCCAAAATTTTGTGTAATATTTACTATTCATTTATTTAGGTTGATCCGTCTGGTGATTTTCAACGGTAGGTACTGTACGAAAAGCTAAACTGTATTGTACGGTTAATTAAAAAAAAGTACAGTACAGCGTTTATATGTGTACTGTACTGTACGAAAAAACAAGTATAATTTAACTTAGATTTCGCAAAATAATTTTATTATAAAATATAATGTTAAACCAAAACTAGAAATAATACGTTTTATAGTGGTGTTAAAAAATCAAAAGTTTATGTTTATTAAATAATTTATTTATTTATTTATTTATCAGAACCATCATACGATAAAAATCACACAACAACGCATATATTTATAAAGATTAACAGTTAATTCAGAATTGAAAATTTTATAGTTGTTTAATAGTGAAAACAATGGAGAAACAAAGTGAAATAAAGTGAAAAGGGACGAATCAAAGAATAAAATAAAAAAGTAAAGGAACAAAAGAATAAATAAAGGGAAAAATACTGCAATAGAAAGGAAATTAAAGAAAAAGTTGAAAGAATAGAAAGAAAATGAAAAAAATTGATCAAGAGAATAAAAAAGTAAGGATATATAAGAAAATGAAAAAAAGAATGAAAATAAAAAGGGAAATAATAAACAAAATAAAAGATGGATGAAAGAATAAAGATCAAAAAGATCAATAACAAAACCATAAAGTTTGAAAAAACAGAAAGGTAAAATTGAATGAAAATAACAAACCTTATAAAAAAAAAAAATTAAATAGTATTAGTAAAAAACAAAATATAAGAAATAAAAGAAAAAAGAAAAAAGCACTTAACTGCAATTTGAAAACCTAAAAGAAAAGAAAAATTTGAAAATCTAAAAAAAAAATTAAGAAAAATTAAAAACAAAATATAAGAAATAAAAGAAAAAAAAAGAGTACCTTTAACTATAACTTAAAAATCTAAAGAGAAAAAAGTATCTTTAACTATAAAGCCAAAAGAATTTGAAAACCTAAAAAGAAAAAAAAAAAAAAATAATTAAAGTTAGTAAAAAATAAAAGTTTATTAATACAAAAACAAAAAAAAACAAGTAATTTTCTTTTTTTAGATTACCTTTTTAAAGTTTAAAGAAAAAAAGAATATTATTAATAAGTAGACTATTAAAGAAATAGATATATTTAAAAAAAAATTTATTTTTGTTTTTATATTGCAAAAAAAAAAAAATATTAAAAAAGAGAATATCTGATTATGAATAAACAAATAAATGTACAAGTTATATGATAAAAAAATTTATTAATATAATATAGCAAATTTTATATACATAATATATATAAAAATCTATTAGTTTAGTATTTTATATTAAAATACTTTTTAAATAAGTTTTTATAATTTTGATTATTTTATATATTGTATTATCATTATTTTTAAATAAATAAATAAATAAATAAAAATTTATTAGTTCAGTTTAACTTAAATTTTTAAAATTTAATAAAATGAATTTTTTATTATATTAGGAGAAAATTTGGGGTCTTTGCAATAGAAAGGTACGAAACTCAAAAAAAAATAAAAATTTAATTAATATTAAATTTACACTTATTTTAATATAAAAAACATAATTAGCATATAAAATAAATTTAAAAATTTTTTTGAGTTTCGTACTTTTCTATTGCAAAGACCCCATTTTATTATAAGCTAATACTTTACATTAGAAAGTCTAATTAATTAGAATTTCTGTAATTTTAATTACTTTATATATAAATAAATAATAAAAAAATCTGATATAATATATAAAATTCTATATATTATAATGCTGAAAGTTTATACTTAACAATAAAATTGGGATACTTATATAATTTTCAGCACTTTAAAAAAATAAAGTTTTAAAAAAAATAAACTGGTAACTTTATTCTTAAGACAAGTACTATTAAATTACTGGTTAGATTTTCAAAAAAATATCTATATAAAAGTTATAAACATTTAAAATTAGATGATTTTTATATGATTAGCCTATTTTTAAAATAAAAACAAATTATATAAATGCAATTTTATTGGTCAATTATTATAATTCAGCCTGAAATTTTCATTTTTTAAACTCAATATTTATTAAAATCAACCTAAAAATTTTAATTCAATCCTTTATTTTTTTATTCCTAAAGCTGAATTTCTTTTTTTTAAAAAAATTTTCTTTTATATCTATGCACATATTTGATTATCTTATTTTCTTACAAAATCACGAATTTCTATTGGTTATTTATCACTCACGTGACAGACAAAAAATTTGAAACAAATTTCTAATATTATCAACTATAAACTTTCAGTACCATATATTATATAATAAATATCATATAAAATATCTTTACTGTATTTAAAAAAAAATTTTATTATAAAAAAGAATTCAGTATATAAAAAATTATTTTATTATATATAGTTCATAAATTTAATACTTTATTAAATAATATATAATATTTAATTAATGGGTAAATTTATATTTAGTACCCATGTATAACACTTACATCTCACACCCCCTCCTGTGTAATGCTTAAATCTTACATTTATATTATATGTTTTAAACTTATAAATTTTATTGGCTAATTTTTAAATTTTATTAATTAATAAAAGAAACAAAAAATAATGTCAAATAAGTAGTAATACAAGTCTGGTTCATTTATTCATACTGGCATCTCTACAGATAAAAGAAAAGAAAAAAAAATGGTTCTTAGAATAAAAATAAAAAAAAATGTTTATATGTTTCCTATTTATCTGTTTATATATTCGTTTCAGTGTTCTATAAACGAAAAAAGAAAAAAAAACGTTAAAAATATTTTTAAAACAAAAAAAACTATTTATACATTCCACTTACTTATTATAAGTCTGGTTTGTATTTTTGTTTCAGCATCTCTATAAACGAAAAAAAAGAAAAGAAATGTTAGAACTGTTTCTTAAAAGCAAAAAAAAACTATTTACACGTCCTCCTCTCATTTACCTATTATAAATCTGATTCGTATATTCATTTTGCATAATCCTTACAAATAAAAAATAAAAAAGAAACATTAAAAACAGTTTTTAAAAGAAAAACAAATCCTATTTATATACTCTTACTTACCTATTATAAAGTCTGATCATTCTGGCATCCTTACAAACAAAAAAAGGAAAAGAAATGTTAGAAACATTTTTTACAAGAAAAAAAAAACATTTTATTTACACACCCTTCCTACTTACCTATTATAAATCCAGTCTGTATTTTCGTTCTGGCATCTTTACAAATAAAAAAAAAGGAAAAGAAGAAATGTTAGAATGTTTTTTAAAAGAAAAAAAAAGCTCATTTATACGCCCTCCCTCACTCATCTATTATAAGTTTAGTTCATATATTTGTTTCAGCAATAATCTCTACAAATGAAAAAAAATAAGAAATGAAATGTTAGAAACATTTCTTAAAAGAACAAAAAACATGCTTTTTCACTTACCTATTATAAGTCTGGCTTGTATTTTTATTTCAAAATTCTTATAAATGAAAAAAAGGAAAAGAAAAGAAATGTTTCTAAAAAAATAATAGAATGTTTTTTACAGTAAACAAAATGCGTCTAAAAAAGATCTAAAAAAGATCTGCTTAATAAACAAATTTCAGAATATATAATTACGTGATCAATAATCATATGCTATATTTAATCATTACGCAAGGAGCGATGTATACATTTATTCTTAATTAATAATATTTATTTATTATAATAAATTTTTTTACATATTAAAATTGATATAATACTAAAGATTTGTTATACTAAATTTTTAATTTTTAATTTTTATTTAATAATCAAATTTATATAAAAGAACTACAGGAATAAACTAGATAAAAATGATATATCAGAAATATAAATGATGAGTAATGATCAAATCTTTGCTAGTATATAAAAATATTAAACTAAATAGATTATCATGTGACCCTTAGGTGAAAACTAAAGTAAGCACCTTAACCTTACAAGTAATTACAAACTAGTCATAGAATCACCTTCTCTAGAAGGCATCAATATCTAGTATTACTTACTATCCTTTAAACAAACAAACTTAGTAAGTTGCGTAATGCTTATATGATTAGTAATGTCAACTCACTGAGTATCAAAAAAAATCTAAAAAAGAAAAAAAAATAAAAATACTAATTACTAAATTTTAAGCTAAAATTTGTAATAAAAGCTTGAAGATATGTATTTTATTTTAAGATTTCTTATTTGTCAGATGACTTCTTTAATTTCTTCTTATCTTTCAAGTTTTTAGAAGTTTTCTTGGTATCCTTAAAAGGTTTATTTGATTTGTAGAGCGTGTTTTGAAGGAAGCAGTCTTCTTGTCCCTCTTAGATGGCTTTATTAAAATACCAGAGAAAGACTTGGACTTATTGGAAGAACCTTTGGTGATAATAAAGAAAGCTTTACATCAAGAATAAGAGTAATTTATATTATTATAATTGAAATTAAAAGTTATCTGATGACAAACTTCTACATCTTCAAATTTTTTGAAAAAAGCTACTATCAAATTCTTGTTACCTATTCTGAAATATTTTATAGCTTTAACTGAGTAGTTATTAAAGATATATGATGATTGATTCCTATCCTATAATTGCCAATATCACGAGTCTTCAGGCAGGTTGTTGATTTGAAGATATAGTTATTTCCAAAATTCAATTGGCAAATCTGAAATCTGAAATTATTAAATTACATAAATATGTAATTATACACTTCAAAATTCTAAAATTTGTATAATAATACAGAAGTATGAATATCTCTGGATTCAGTAATCTGATTTTAACAATTTTACTCTTATTTGATTCATTTTATTAAGATGAATCTAATATGTATTGCAGTTCTCTAGCATTGATATTGACAGAGTTATCTCACTGCAAATATTTAGTGATTATTAATGTCAGAGCATGATCTAATGATTGGATTTTTATGTTCTTATTATTATTAGATTTGTCTTAATAAGACAAATCAAATGACAATAAGATCATCAAAATCAGACAACTAGTTGTTGAGTTATATTTTACTAAATTTTTAATTATAATTCAGCAAAAATTTAGGTTAATACTAGTTAAATATTTTTATAATATGAAATTAAATACAGAATACGAAATTAAATACAGAATCTGAAATTAAATACAAAATTAGGATCTTTTCTAATAAATTACTTAATAATTACAGAATTACAAAATTACGTAATTCTGTAATATAAAAATAATTTAAAATACAAGTATATTTAGAAACAAAACTGTTCATATTTCTTTCTTCATTGTAGTGTCCAGTTTTTGGAAAACTATTGTACCACTTAGTTTCCTAAAGAATACTGCCAAAGATCTTATCAAAGGAAGTAATATAAAAAAGAAGAGACATATATTAATTTAAAACGTCTGATACTTCCTTTATTTCTTTGTTATCATAGAAATAATGTTATCCCATAATTTAAGTTCAGTCAGAATTTTTTTATAAAACCACTTTACAGTTACATCATACATGAAAATATCTCTTAGATAATTCCTTTGATCTTTAAGAATATGAAAATCTGTATATATCTTATCAACAGCTTTAGTCAAAACTTTATTCTCTTTATATTTAGGATTAGTAGCAGGATTCTGAATAATATATATAGGTCAGATGAAAATTTCAAAATTTACTATGATCAATAAGCAAATTATTTTAAGTTCTAATAAGCAAACTCTTATTATAACCTTTAAATTTTTTATTCTGCTAAGCAATTTTTTTTCTGACATATATAATTTTATTTAAGTATAAAAAAATAATTTAATTATAATAAATATATATATAGTAATAGTAAATTAATTTTTTATATCATTGCAAAAAAAAATTGTGAAATTTATTCATTAAATATTAATAAATTAATAATATAAAATGATATACCAACTTTAAAATTTTTAATTTTAATTAATATTAATATAATATTAATATATTATTATTATTTTAAAAATAATTTTAAAATTTGGAATTTTTTATAAATATTATTATATTTAGATTATAAAATTAAAATATAAATTATTGTCAACCCTTCTGAACAACTTCTTAAAGTTAACAAGTTGATTTAAAATAAAAAAAATTACACTTTAAAATTAAGATCACTTAAACGATAAATAATTGAAAGTATAAATGTTGGTCATATTTCATGAATATTAATCCAATCATCCTAAAATTTTTACTGTAAGTAGATTTGACATTACTGAACAACTTTATAACATAAAAAAATAATTTCATTTGACTAAAGTGGTGAAATCATATTCTAAAGTTGCAAATTAGATTTTTGCAAAAAAATTGATAATACAAAAATAGCCAATACAGTCAGACCTGGTTACAATCACCCTATATATAGTCACATCCTGTATATTATCACTTAACTTTAATGTTTTGAAATTTTAAGGCCGATATACACTTTTTATAATCACCAACATATATTAATCACTGTCACCAGCATAAGAGAAAAATTGAGGTTTAATCTATTATAAAATAAACTAATTATAATCACATTTCACGTGACATGCGTTATTTAATAAGTTAAAATTGGGCAAATACATAGTGTCGACCAGAATTATAAATTTAAATCATAATCACCAAAATAAAATTTTTCAAATTTTCTTGAAAACGTTAAGTAATACTAGCTAGAATTATAAAATTTAGCCAAAATTATCAACTTAATCTTTAAAAAAAAAGAGATATAATCATTATAATATATTTTAAAATATATAATATTTATATATGGAATTCACTATATAATCACACTTATCTATTATCACCAATTTTTGGCTTGCCAAAAACGGTGATTATAGACAGGTCTGACTGTACTTTATAAATATTAGTCCAATCATTATAAAAATTTATATGCAAGTAGATTCGATATTACTGAATAACTTTTTAAACATAAAAAAGTAATCTCATTTGACCAAAGTGATGTTATTACATTCTGAAGTTAAAAGAGAAAAAAAAATTTTTTTGGAGTTAGTACTGTTTAAAAAATATAATTATCTTCACAAATATTATACTTAGAATCATAAAAATTAAAATACAAATACTTTTTACACTGCTGAACAATTTACTTAATATAAAAGGTAATTTTATTTGTTTGAAATTCATTTTATATATGAGTAAAATTAGCAAACAAAAAATAAGAATATGAGAATATTATTATAAAAACATGATTTTTTTTATAAATATTAAATACAATATTGTGTTTATAAAATTAAAATATGTAAAATAATAGAAAAAAAGTATTAGTTTAAAAAAATTTTCTCTATATATATATATATATGAAAATCTTTGTTATATGAATAAGGGGTTCTGCTATGTAAATATACCGTATATCACAGGTCACAGTACCCCGGTATCTTGCAAAATTTGGGGGTTTTGGCCTGTATCTAGGGGTACTATACACGGGTGGATACTATACATAGGGGTGTACAGGATTTTTAAAATACCTGGGGTACATGCCATGTATAATACCCAGGTTTAATTAGATTGGTGAAATGCCGAAACTGACTGTTCTGGCATTTTTTATATGTAAAGTAAAAAAAAAAATGCCAAAACTGATTGTTCTAGCATTTTTATATATATAAAAATGCAAAAAAAACGCTGAAACTGATTGTTCCGGCATTTTTATATATATAAAAATGCAAAAAAAGCGCTAAAACTGACTGTTCTAGCATTTTTATATATCTGGAATATACATTATATATAAACCTAGTATTATACCCCGGGTATTTTACAAAATTTTAAGCTTTAAATTGGAATTCTCTATGTAAAGTACCCGGGTACTTTAAAATTCTGGCAAATTTTTTGAGGGGATACTATGCATAGGGAGGGTACTGTGGCCCGTAATATATGGTAATTACTGAGCTGAAATAAAAATCATTTAGCTACGCATTTAAATATCTAACTAACTAAAAATTTTATATTAAAATAAGTAAATAAAAGTCTTACATAGGGTTTTTTTTTATATGATTATTAAGCAAACTCAAATCTAACATATTTATATATTGTTTAAGGTCCTACAATAGTCATAATAGTCATAATAATCATGATAATTAGAATAATTATAATAGTTATAATAATTATAATAATCATGATGATCATGATAATATGATCAATCTGATTAATATTATTAGTATAATTTATTTTATTTATTTGATTTATTTTATTTTTATTTTTATTTTTATTAAAACAATTGTCATCCAACTGAAATATAAAAAGTAAAACAAATTCAAACAATACAAAGAAAATCCTAAGTAAGCATTGATAGTCAGTCAAACCGTAGAATTTAAAAAATTAAGATCAGAACTGGTTATCGTAAGTATCTCCAGTGAAAGTTAAAGCTAAGCTAAAACAAGTGATGCCACCCTGTAAAAAAAACAATCTATGGCTCCTCAAATATAAATTGTAATTACTTCCGCCATGAAGCCTCAACACCTTAATACAACAAAACCCTATAGTTGTTCTTTGCTTGGCAGACTTACTCAGACAAATGAATGAAAAGAAAAAAAAAAATAAAAAGAAAAAGAAATAACGCTATTCTACTAAAATAATGACAATTAAGAAATTAAAGTCAATAAAAGTTTAATAATATCCATCTTATCATTAGACTTATTGCCCAAAGACTTCCTTTTTTTCTTGTCTTTTGACTTTTTGGAAGACTTTGCTTAATCCTTGGTAGGTTTAGAATTAGTAGAGCGAGCTTTAAGAGAACCGGAATTCTGCTTATCAGAATTCTTCGTAGGCTTCATATTTTTGTTCTGAGAGGAAATAGGAGAAGTACACCATGAAAGAGAGTAGTCCACATTATTATGGATGAAATTGAAGGTTGTCTTTTGACAAAATTCTACATCTTAATATTTTTCGAAGTACGCCACAATCTGGGATTTCCCACCTGAATTAAAATGCTTGAGAGCTTTAATCAGATAATGAGAAAAAATAGTTGAAGGTTTATTATAGTCCCATAATTGCCAACAATTACTATCTTGAGGTAGGTCATTAAGGTATAAACGGAACTGTTCTCGTCACTTTCTTTGTAGTAGATACCAGTGTCCTGAGAACTATCATATTGCTTGTTCACCTAATGAGTATTGCTATATACCCTGATTGAAAGATGCCAATGAAAAGGTTGAGAGACAAATCTTTATGCGCAACGTTTGATATTTGTGTTAACGCTTTGTCATTATGGATATAACATTACCCCATACTTTAAGTTTGGCAATTATTTTTGCATGGGATCAACTTGCAGGAACATCATATATGAAAATGTTCCTAACGTTATTCATTTTGTCATTAGGGATTATTTGATTGACATATACTTTTTCAATAGACTTGGGCGCTGCCTTCTTCGATTTATTTGGTTTAGTATCAGTTGTACTAAGGAAAGGAGGTGGTAGTACAGTATCTGCATCATGGAAAATCTGCATGGCATCAGGATCAACTGGCAGATTTTGTAGAGATTGATGATCATCAGATACTAATTTAGTAATAATCTGTTGTGTATCCTGATGCGGGATACCAGAATTAACCAGATTCTGATCTGCACGTGATATTTCATCACTGACTGTATCTTCCATTTTTTTCTCAAGAAGAGAAGATATTTCAACAAGAGAGTCCTGGCTAGTGAGTATACTAGAGTACACTTTTAGGGCCGTATGAACTATCAAGGAATTTAGGGTATTAGGAATATTAGTTTCTTGTGCAAAAGATTTATACCGTACAGGCTTAGCTTTAGGACCAAAAGTTCATATTAGCCATTTGTCTTGTTTAAGGATGGTGCCGCAAATAAGCAATTGCGGAATAATTGCGATTTACGGTATTGTGGAACATTGCGGATTTTTAAACCTAAATATCTGCAATTCTGCAATCCGCAATTGTCCACAATTTCGCAAATATTCCGCAATTCCGCAAAGTACCGCAATTCAATTGCGGAATAATTGCGGAATTGCGGCACATTTGCGGAATTGCGATACATTTGCGGAATTGCAATTTTGCTAAAGCAATCCAAAAAAACGTTGTGAAATGTTTTTTTTAATTAAAATATACTTTGAAAAAACGTTTTGCAACGTTTTTTCTTTAAATTAATTAAAAAAATGTTGCGAAATGTTTTTTTTAATTAAATATACTTTGAAAAAACGGTTCGCAACGTTTTTTCTTTAAATTAATTAAAAAACGTTGTGAAACATTTTTTTTAATTAAATATACTTTGAAATAACGTTTCGCAATGTTTTTACGTTAAATTAATTAAAAAAACGTTGCGAAACGTTTTTTTTAATTAAAATACTTTGAAAAAACGTTTCGCAACGTTTTTTCGTTAAATTAATTAAAAAAAACGTTGCGTAAACGTTTTTTTTATTAAATCGGTTCGGTAAACTGCCAAAACCGATCAGGTGAATTGCGGAATTGCGGTTCACTAACCGCAATTCAACTCCAAAATCCGCAATATTGCGGATTTGATAAATCAATTGCGGCACCATCCTTAGTCTTGTTCGTTGTAATGCCAGAATTCACGTGATAGAGAAATAATATTAGTACAACACATAGTAATTACAAGAGTAATAATTTAACTGACGGAAATAATTTAACCGATAGATAATAAATGATGAATAATAGTTCAATTAAAGGACAATAATAGTTATAAGTTATATTTATTTTTAGATTAAATTACATCATATTTTTATTTATTTATTTTTAGATTAAATTACATTATATTTTTATTCTTAGTTTAATTTATTTTAACATTTAAAATTAGGAAAATAGAAAGAAATAGTAGAAACTAATTTTTGAAAACTTATAAAAATACCCAATTTTTCCTTTATGTAAAGTAGAGATGAACGTAATACAAGATCAATAATTAGAGAGCTCGACAGTTAATTCTGTTCTCTCAAAAGATATGAAATAATAAAGATGAGAATATTAATTATTAAAAGTTATTTTGAATATACTTATGGTTCGCTTAACAGTCACCGGAAATGTCACATGCAGATCATTTTTATATTAAAATTATCTTGCATAACATCAATCGCATTACTTCATTTAGTAATTAAACATTAAATTTTTTAATGTACTACATTTATACAAATTAAGAAATTGATAGATTATCATGTGTTCTATCAATTTCTATTCTTACTTTCTGATCTTGAATAATAAAATTTTTTTTTATAACGTACGAAAAACTCTCCTTAAAAACACACTTTTTTCAAGATTGAAGTTGAGAAATAAAAAAATATGCAGTTTTAAAAGTAAAAATATATGTAATTTTACGAGTAGAAAAAGTTTTTCTAAGCTTGTAATAGCGGTTATTCAGGTAGTTTTTGTATAAAACATGAAAAACTAAAAAAAACACATTATTTTTAAATATACATAAATTTTTAGAACGAAATTTCATCACCTTGATAAAAGTAAAGTACCTTTTATTGCTTAAGTAAAGTTGTTTAGCAAAATCCAAAATACTTGGATCTTAAATTTTATAAATATAGGTATAATATTTGAAAAAAAAACTCACGTTTTTATAATGGAACTGACAACTAAATCTATTTTACATATTTAGAGCGTAATTTTGGTACATTGGCAAAATGAAATTGCTTACTGCGGCTTAAGTTATGTTGTTCAGAAGTGTCAAATATATTTATATTATAAATTTTTTAAGTATATAATAAACATTCATAGAGTAATATATATTTTACAAAACTGCACTAATTTTCAATTTCTAAATTTTTTTATATCTGTTTAGTGACTTCAGAGCGTAATTTCAATACTTTGATCAAAGTAAACTACATTTTGTTGCTTAAGTAGAGTTGTTTAGGCAGGTTAGATCTATTCGTATCTTAAATTTTATAATACTATGATTAATATATATGGAGAAATTAACGTTTATATTTTTTTACTCATTTAGAAATTTTAGAGCATAATTTCAACACTTTGGTCAAAGTAAATTGTCTTTTACATCAGGAAATTTTATAGTGCGAAAAATTGCGCAAGATTACGCATCATAATATTTTGTAAGTTTCCAGACCCGCCGCAAGTTTGCAGAAGAGTAATATTTCGTAACTTTTTAAAATATTTTGAAATATTATGATATGCAAAGTTTCGTAATTTTACGGTTCGTAATATTCCGTAATTTTACGCATTCGCAATATTTTGTAATTTTACATAATATTTCGTAAGTTTCCAGACCCGCTGCAAGTTTGCGTAAGCGTAATATTTTGTAACTTTTTAAAATATTTCGAAATATTATGATATGCGTAATTTTACGGTTTGTAATATTGTGTAATTTTATTGCGTAATATTTCGCAACTTTTTAAAATATTTTGACGATTCGTAATTTTACATAAATATTTTGTAATGTTTCAAAATTCATTTTTGTACTATAAGTTTATATAATGTATATTTTATTAGATATAATATGAATTAAATTATAAAAAATTACAAGTATTTATTACTATAAACAGAATATATAAAAGTAAAAAAAGAAAGAGTAACGATACAATTAGATGTAAAAAGAAGAGAAACAGCTATAGTAACGTTGGTATTAGATATAAAGATAAAAGAAATATTGTTAGTATTGTTAGTGTTGTTAATATTAGAGTAAAAAGAGTTAAAGAAACAGTAGAAACATGGATATTATCGTTAGTATTAAAGTACAAGTAAAAGAAAAAAAGGAAACGTAGATAGTATTGTTAGTATTACAATATAAAGTAACAATTAGGGTAAAAAACGCGTTAGTATTAAAACAATTAGTATTAATAAACAAATATTTCTATACCTGCAAAGCAATAAATTATGAAATATATGTAAATATTCTGTATATAATTAAAAAATATTGAACAAAAGGATAAAGAAATAATAAAAAAAAGAGAAAAATATTGAACAAAAAAATAAAGAAATAAAGAGACAAAAAATAAATAGGACAAAAAACGCGTGCAGAATGCAAGGATCAGCCTAATTTTGATTGGCCAGAAAATACGATACTGTATGCACAATCATATCATGCAGATTAATTATCAACAACGCAGGCATGACATAAATAAATCGTGACTGAAACTTGTGTTCAATTTGTGTTCAATTTGTGTTGATAATTCTGGTAAAAAATTATTAATTTTGGCCAAATTTCGTTAAATTTGTTAAATTTGTGTTGAATTTGTGTTGAATTTGTGTTGAATTTGTGTTGCGTAATTTTTTATTTATTACAAGGGGATGATATTTAGTAATTGCATGTACGATGTACAAGATTTTTTTTATGATTTTTTTAAGAAATGTACGCAAAATATTTAATCAGAATATAATTATTTTTAATTAAATTGATTAAAAAAAATTAATTTTTTTAAGAAATGTATGCGAAATATTTAAAATTCAATAGAATGTGCTAATAATAAATTGTTTTATTTTTAAATATGATATATTGATATTTATATTTAAAACAATTAAACATGTACATGATTTAATTAATATGTTTAATGATGAAAAGTGTAATAAATTAAATTTTAATTGAAACGAGAAATAAAATCAAATCAAAGAGGTATTGTTCAAATTTTATTTAAAGTGACATTTTACGACTTTCTTTCAAATTTTTACTCATCCCAAAATCAAATTATAAAAATCAAATCTAAACTAATAATGCCTCGCCACACACGTTCACGTCATTCCCACTATAACGTCCATTGGAACTGGGCTATGATGGATGAACTTGTTGACATACGCTGAGACAGAAACCGTGCCTATCACAATATTAATGGTAAAAGCCGCTATGATTTTTGGGACTCTGTTGCCAATAGGTTCATATGACTAATATCTATAATTTCTTTAAGAAAGAATTTAAATTCAAGGCAAACGCGGCATAGTAGCCCTTATCTTTATTAATTATTATTAAACTGATACAATTTACAAAATATATAAAAAGAAACAAAATAAAATAAAACTAACTAAAAACAAAGCTATATAGTCTCCTAAGTAAAAATATAGTAATAAACCTATCCTAAAAAGAATAAATCGCATTACACTAAATTTTCCTAGATCTTCCCCCTTAATATATTCCAACCAAGGTAGAAGCAACTATGCTAACATAATAACGGATAACACGCCCACTATAAAAATCGACATCCCATCCTGCAAAAGCTGTTATTAAGTAGCACCGTTAGACGACCCATAAAACCCAATAAATGTTTAAACCATGGCAAATCTTGAGTCATCGAGTTCTTGATCCAATCAATTTCAGAGTCACGTGAAGTCACGAGATGGGTCGGAAGAGGTAACGAGAAGAAAGGCACATACGACGTGGCAGGCAGATTTGAAGGCCGAGGAGTAGTTTTCAATTTAAGAGTAATGTTCATCGCGTCTTTCCATTTACTTTTGTCATAAGTACGCAGATTCCAGATACGTTTTTGAAGCTTTTGGATAAAGTTGTTGTGAATCGCAGCTACGACCTTCATAGCTGATTGTCAGGAGACGGATAAGTCAACAAATAAGTCAATAAACATTGTGGGTAAACAACCCCGGATAAGCGCGTAGGAGGACCAATTGGAAGAAGAGATAGTCCAACAAGAAAGGGAAGAGAGTTTCCTGAGCAGAGGCGTAGGATCCATATCAGCCAATTCACCAGCTTCTCAAAGTTTGGAAAATAAATGGTTTTGATAGGATTGTAAAATTTGATGCATAATGGATCAGCGTTTAGAACAGAGGATCAAGTGCATCAAGTCTTCCATGCGATCGCGACAGGAACGGCACGTAAGAAGGTCAATATAGAGATCAGAGCGGGTAATCTTCAATTTTTCCAGGAGAGGCAGATCATCGAGGAAGAGTTTAAATTTAAAGGCATAATGCCAAGCGGCGTGAAAAGCCTGGAAAGAAGCGTCATGTGCTGGGGAAAAATTGAGAGTGAACCAAGTGAGTTCCCAGTCCACTATATAGTCGTCCTTAATATATAAATAAGAGATAAATTGAAAACGTTTATAAGTAAGGAGGTCCTTCAAGAAGGTGGCCTGAAAGTAGAGCTTGAGGAGCCGCCTGGGGTTTGATTCACAAACAATATTATCATACACCAGGCGGACATTGTGTGAAGAAGTATATTCGGCAGCAGTCAAGAGAGGAGCCATATCAGAGTGATGGGCAGAATTTGCCAGGGAATCAGCGAACTCGTTCCAATAATTGCCGTCATGGCCTTTAACCTTAACAGGAAGGACCGTAAGACGTTTTGATCGGATGGAAGACTCAATAGAGGCCCATAGCTCAAAGTTGGTAGTCTTGTAATACAGACGACTATTAGTATAGGTAGAAGAGACACATAAATTCAAACCATCAATAGCAGCTTGAGAATCCGTATAGACAGTGACAGTAGAATCTTCTGGAGAGACGCGTAAAGCAGCATAAATCGCAGCGGCTTCAGCTCTAGTGGAAGAGGGCCAGTTTTGTATAGTGCCATGCGCATATGTAGTAACAAAATTGAGATACAATGCATCAGGTATTAATTGGACCCAAGACCAACCCATCGAGACTTCAGGTGTTCCAAGGTTAATAAGGGAGCCATCAGTATAATATCGGTAATGAGACCCTGACAGGAGAGGAAACGGGGAGGGGGGTGTGGACAACTCCAATAAAAGAGAAGCTACAGTCGAATCACACCCAACTACAGAAGGAGAAAAAGAAAAGTCGGGCAAGGTATCGAGACGTCTATAATAAGGGATCACAGTAATACTAAGATCTGCCCAAGAGTAAGGAGAAGTGACTTTCATGGTAGTCTGTCGAATACGCTCGCAATCAGTAGGGAGAATCAATGACCTCAACAGAGAAATCTTGAAAGTGCAGCGAGGTGGAACGGCGGTGTAATTATTAGCTGAGGGAAATAGAACATGCGCATCACAGCCCGGACATGGGCGAAGGCGAATCACATCACCAGGAGAGGAGAGACAGTCAGATATCCAATGAACAATCATACAGGTATCTTTCTTAGGCTGCACGCTGAGCTGTTTGCCAAAAAGAGGAGAATCACTTCTATCAAGGGTAACGAGCCAATGCCGATTCTTTTGCATAGTAGTAACGCCAGGAACAAGAGTGACGGAAGAGGTAGTGGAGGGAGAACATATGTAACGATCCAATAGTAGATCACGCGAGTCAGGAAAGGTCGTATTAGCCTTAATGTCCAGATACCATTTATGAGGAAGAGAACGGCCACGTTTATCAGCAAGTGTAGTAAGATAGGCGGTCTGATAAGAAGTCCAGGAGATGAGATGAGAACCAGATGGCGCAATTAATTGTGATAAATAATATAGATGGCGTTTCTGAAGGACCTTAAAGCAGGCCTTAAAGACGTGCGGGCTCATACACGTATATAAAGGGGTATGGCCAGGGAGAGTAAGGTCCGGAGTAGCTGAAGAAAAGCGAGCATATTGCAGGCGAAAGGGGGTAGAAGTCATAGAGGCAATAGTGCAAGCGATATAATCACACTTAAAGACGGTCATAGCAGACCATAGGGACCAATCATCCACCATCAAAGGAGAAAGGGGAATTAAAAATCTAAATTGTATCAACATTAGTCGATAAATGAACAAACATTGTATGAGAGAAGTGGAAGAGTTAGCCATCAAAAACAAATTATTAACATGACATTGAACCAAATGAGAAGACAAATTAATCAATCCCAAAGCATGAGAATGATAAAGTATAGAGTTAGGAAGAGAGCGAGAAAAATTAGCTTTGTGTTTGACAAGCGAACGTATGGATAAGGATGGGTCCGCAAATAATTTCCAAAATCCGCAATATTGCGGATTTTGGAGTTGAATTGCGGTTAGTAACCCGCAATTCCGCAATTCTGATTGGCTGATAATTAAATTTTTTTCTAATGTCTTTAAACGATAATTTAATAAAAAACACACTGTTTTTATAAATATAAATTTAATCAAAAAAAATTTTTTAATAAATTTATTTATTTATTATTTATTAGAAACAATAAACCATAATTTCTGAAATGGCGTAGCTGCGCCAAAAACTAAATCAAATACAGACAACAATGACGAACAATACTACTAATCAAAGTTCTGGCCAGAATCTACAAAAAAAAGTAGTGAAAGAACGTTAATAACGTTCTTACATAAGAAAAAACACAAAAAACCCCCGCTTCCCCCTCTAGAAACACCTACCGGTCTCCATTTCCAAGTTCCAGGCCGGAATCTACAAAAAAAGAAGAAAAGAACGTTAATAAACGTTCTTACATAAAAAAAACAAAAAAACTCGCTTCCCCCCTTTAAAATACTCACCGGTCTCCATTTTCAAGTTTCAGGCCGGAATCTACAAAAAAAAAAGAAGTAAAAGAACGTTAATAAACGTTCTTACATAAAAAAAACAAAAAAAAAACTCCGCCTCCCCTCTAGAAATACCTACCGGTTTCCATTTCCAAGTTCCAGGCCGGAATCTACAAAAAAAAGAAGTAAAAGAACGTTAATAAACGTTCTTACATAAAAAAAACAAAAAAAACCGCTTCCCCTCCCTTTAAAATACTCACCGGTCTCTATTTCCAAGTTCCAGGCTGGAATCTACAAAAAAAAGAAGTAAAAGAACGTTAATAAACGTTCTTACATAAAAAAAAACCAAAAAAACCCGCTTTCCCTCTAGAAACACCTACTGGTCTCCATTTCCAAGTTCCAGGCCAGAATCTACAAAAAAAAAGAAGAAAAGAACGTTAATAAACGTTCTTACATAAAAAAAACAAAAAAACCTGCTTTCCCCCCTTTAAAATACTCACCGGTCTCCATTTCCAAGTTCCAGGCCGGAATTTACAAAAAAAAGAACGGTGAATTTTTATTTAAAATGAAAAAAAAAATATTTAAAATTGCGTAATGCAATTCTTAGTTGATTTGTACTATGCTGTCCGATAATCTAATCCAGATCATTAATAACTGTCGAATTAACCGGTCGATATGTTTTTTCTAAAAAATAAACTGATTTTTTTAAAAAATTTTATTAATGAAAAACCGAATTTTTTTTACTTTTAGTAATAAGAAGAAATCGGTTTCTTTATTAATTAATTAAAAAAATTATATTTATTAAAAATAATTATTCTTTTTTTTGCGGGCAATCCGCAATTCCGTAAATGTTCCGCAATTTCGTAAAATACCGCAATTCAACCGCAATTGAATTGCGGTACTTTGGATCATTTGCGGAATTGCGGAATATTTGCGGAATTGCGGACAATTGCGGATTGCGGATTTGCGGATATTTAGACTTCAAAATCCGCAATGTTCCGCAATACCGCAAATCGCAATTATTCCGCAATTGCCTATTTGCGGCACCATCCTTACGTATGGAGCATGTAGCCATATAACAATCGGTCGCAGAGAGGTGGGTAACCTGCAAACGGTATTCCAATTTAGGAATGAGCACCGAGTTGTAAAGATAGACAATTTGTTTAGCAGATAATCTGGCCGGGCAGAAAGTGGCGGCGAAGGAATTACATTCACCAGCGATTTGTTTTTTAACAAAATCACGAGAGCTTTTGATGTTAAACCATACTCCTAGAAAACGAAATGAAGAGTTAATAGAAAGAGGGGTAACAGAAATAAGGGAATTTCGTTCAAAGATGACAAAGACAAATGAAATTCCACAGGGGAAATAGTAGATGTAGTGGTTAAGGGCAATGAATTCGTGATCAAAACATATTTTTGATGATTAGCAGAAGTGTTATTCAACGCGTAAAATTCTTCAGTGATTGACAACATGTGCTCCAGTCCAGCCTTAGATGAAGAAACAAGAGTAGAATCATCCATAAAGACCAGGTTGTTAATACAAATATCAGAAATGGAGTCCATCATGTTCGAAGAGAGTGTTGGAGGTCGCAAAATATAAGGATCCAGCATCTCAGTTTTCAAAACAGTCAAAAGGGGGTCAATATAAATAACCTACAGAAGTGGGGAGATCACTTCACCTTGATCGATACCAATGTGAACCCGATAGGAGGAAGTCTTACCATAGGCAGTGAAAACCTGATTTGAACGATTCATAAAAAAGGACAAGATGAGCGTAATAACTGACGCAGGTAAACGTATGCGTTCTAAAGCGAATTTCGACATAGTAAGGTTAACAGAGTCGAATGCTTTGGAGATGTCTTGTGAAATAATCCAAAGAGGAGAATTATTGTGATTAGCATCGTGAATAATAGATTCAAGAGTAATAATAGGGTCCCGACAGGTTCCTTCAGGCAGTCCAGCGAAATTACCACCTTTAAGGACGTTGTGAGCGGCCAAAATGGCAGACAAGCGGTTATAAAAAAGCTTGACAAAAGATTTCTGAATAACTTCTAGGAGCGTGATAGGACGAGTGTTTTTCAATTGGCAACGCCATTCATGTGGCTTGGGGATGGGAAAAACCATAGCTTGGCGCCACAAGTCAGGAATGTCAGTGGAAGCGGATTAAAAGTAAAAGCAAAGAGTTGGTGGTAGGTCCTAAATGTTTGAGCATTTCATATGTAATCATAGAGGGACCAGGGGCTTTGCCATTGGGCATGGAAAAAACCGTAGAGAGCCATTCCTCTAAGGAAGGGGGAGACAAGAGGGCATTGTAAATATCGGGAGAGACAGAATCCATGGGTGAGTATGCCGAACACCATCTATCAGGTAACGCTGATATATGCGAAGGGGGGGTAGATTTGATGGGAACTGCATGTTGAAAGTGATTGACCACGGCATCAGAAACATCCTTGGGGTCCGTTAACAATTGAGGAGTGGTAGGATGATCAACAAAGACGCGATCCAACACAATACGATGTCGTGAGCGAGAAAGCGCTGAATTAATAAAAGAAGAGATGTCAGTATCGAAATTCTGATCACGAGTTTCCAAATGAGCCTTGATAGAGGAATCCTGAAACTCTTTTTCTTTCAAAAGGTGTAAGCCCCTTAATAATTTGGAAGCATGTGATAGGGTTTGAAACAAATTGTTAAAATTATCCGTCCGGCAAGAAAATAAAGATAAGGGTAAGACAGGGATGGTAGAAAGGGTAGAGTTGTACAAAATAAATATACTATTTAATCGAATCAAATAGCCAGACCATTTACGATCATGTGAGGAAGAAAGGGTATGCGGGTATTTACGCAATAATTTAATAAAATGAAGAACGCGATTAAGGAAATGGTAATGTTGTATCAAGGTTTCCAAATCTTTAGGAAGTTTAGGGGTATGGTCATTACCAACAGTACGCGCGGGGAGAACAACATTGGCCCCAGCGATAATGTTAGTGTGCAAATATTCACACATCCGATTGATATGCCAAGAAGCAAAAACAGTGGGAGAAATGTTACATAGGTTGTCAATGTGAACGGAGAAGTCATCCCATTGCGAGGGAATAACTGAATCAAAGGAAAATATACGACGAGATTGTCATTTGAGCTGTCAAGCACGAGCAGGCTTAACAGAAGAAGATAGAAAGGAACAATCATAATATGTAATAACAGGATTGTGATCAGAAAAATTAACCTCACTCACATCGAAAATGACGGAGGTGAGTAAAAATCGTTTAAAAAGGGGACAAGACCAGATATAATCAATACGGGAAATAATATCCGCACGATGAAAAGTGCCCAAAGAGGCAGAAGAAAAGTTAACAGGGGTAAAGTCAATATATCCATTTGATAAAAGAAAATTAAAAAGACGATGAGTACGTTTAGAGGCGATTTGAGGTTGATTGAAAAATATAGGGTAGAATTGGTCTAGGTGCATATTAAAGTCGCCACAAACAGCGTGATGAAAACCTAATCTCTTGGCATCCAATAAGGCGCAAATAAGGAGGTCGATAGTCTCATCGCGCAAGGATTGATCAGAGGTGGGAGGGATATAAACAACAAAGATACGCAGTTTAACGTGACCTTTAAAATATAGGTCAACAGAAAGCAGTCGTGATGAAAGGGAAGAATAAGTATGAACATGAGAAGCCAAAGAGTTTTCAATAAAATGAGAAACACCCCCAGAAGATCGAACATGTTGGGAGGTGTCCAAAACAGAGGAAAAAACAGTATAATTAGAAAGTCGTTTAGACAAAAAATGCATTTGTTTAGGGGTGTAGATGGGTGTCGATGACATCACCAAAAGAGATATGTTTAAAAGAAAAGAAATCATTTAATAGTTCAATTTTGTTGTGAGAAAACGTCTTAAGTCCATTGATATTAAAAGAGGAAATATTAAAGGCATTGCGAGGGGAAGGGGTGGGAGAAATAGAAGAGAATAAGGAATCTTGTAAAGTGAGATTATCTATATTTATAAGGTTGGGAAGATTGCGAACGAAGGAATCATAATTAAAGTTATTGTCCGTCATATAAACACGATGATAAAATTAGACGGGGAAATGTACAAGAGGAGGGAAAATTAGTTAGAACCAGCTGTACTAGCTGAGTTCGAGGAAGAAAAAGAAGAAGTAATAGATCCGATGAAACCCCTAATAGAGTTAGCCAGCATGTCCAATTTGTTCTCAATAGCCGAATGCTTCGCATTAATGGCTTGAATTTCGTCACAGGTTTGCGTGGGGGAAGGGGCCGTTTGAGAGGTAGAAGAAGGGGATGAGGTTTCAGGGAGAACAACAGGAGCGGAGAGGGGAGCTCTAACTGGGCGCGATGGGGTAAAATCGGGAGACAGCAGATTAAGAGAGGTTTGTACAGGCAAAGCAGTTGGTCGGAAGGATACCAACGTGACAGTGGAGTTAGATATAACCGGTGCATCAATGAGCATATCGGAAGACTGATTGGTGACCGGGATGTCAGGCGGGAGAAGCAGCCTGAGGTGTTGTTCAATACGAGTCATATATCTATCATTGAGTTCTAAGGCAGTGATACAATCACGAACTTCAGCCATGTCTTGCTGAAGAGACTTTAGCAAAGATAAAATATTGGCAGCCTCATGAGGAGACATAGTAATAGCTTGGTTAGGTGCTGAGGGAGGAGGAGGAGTGCACAAGACCGTAGAAAAGGAAACCAAACGGTCACATTTATCATTGGATTTAAAATGATCCCGGTGAGAATTAGTAATAGATCGAGTATTAGCCAAGGGTTTCTGGGGCTGGGAGGATTGAGAGTTGCCAGAACTTTTCGAGCGCGAGCGTGAACGAGAACCTGAGCGTGAACGTTCTTTAGGCCTGGCAGGTTGGTTGATATTGAAACGTTCTTTAAGTGCAGCCACCGGGTTCCTTCCCCTAGTACGATCCCGTTCTTGGCGGCTTGAGCACTGATTGGGAGCACAGCCTAACTTACCACATCTGTGGCAAAATTTGTTAGTATTGTCTGAGAGGTTCCATTGTAAAGTATGACCTCGAAAACCAATAATTTGTTCCATAGTGGCATCCATGGTTTCCTGGGAATTGAAGGTGACGTAATCCCATCTCTTGGGTTTGTAAGAGTTCAACGAGAGAGGAACATTGATGGCCTTAGCGCCCAGATCCCTAGTGAGGGGGGCCAGGTCGATATCCTTGGTGTTAATAGGTAATTACGTGAGCGTAGCAACAAATGCGCGGCGGGAGGATTTCTGATCAACTGTGTAATGACATGGAGTCACCCGGAGGCAGGTGGAGAAGTAATAAACAGCCCATTGGGTGTCAAAACGGGCAATAGAGTGGGCAGAATCGTAAACAATTCTGGCTTGTTGCACTTTAGCATTTTTCCTGGAGTAAACTTGACAGGACGCAATGTTACCAAACTTTTTAAAGTAAGACACGATATTCTCTTTGGTTAAGAAGAAGGGGATGTCGGTAACTTGGATGGCTCAGAGATCTTTATCACTCCGGAGCTGCTTAGGATCGTGGGCAAAGAATACTAGATTCGGGAACTGTTGGTGAGCAGCACCAACACAGGCGTCACAGGCCTCCTTGGATTGGAAATGAATAACGAGGCGTTTGGCATCACTAGAACCAGTCATTCTTGCTTTTCCAGTATACGACTCGTACATTTCTAAAAAGGTGTTGTTGACGGCATCAATCAATGCCTTATTTGTAGTGAAGTTCTTTAAAGTATCAGGGGCAGAGTTGGGGGCAGCCGCAGCTTGAAAATCATTTCTGTCGATGGAGAAGGTTGGAGATTGAACAAGAAATTGATCAACCGGAGGATCATCATCTGTAGCCTTATCAGGTGACGCGTTAGGGGGAGATGCAGGAGTCGTTGTTCTAGCATGCATGGACGCATTGAGTCCATCAGACGTGTTATCGTTAGGCGCAGAAAGAGCCGCAGCCATATTCGGATGGGAGGAGAGGGAAGTCGAAACAGTATTATTTTCTTTAGTAGGAGAAGAAGGACCTTCTACTTCAACGTCAGCCGCTGTGTCAGCGACGAGATCTTCATCCATAGCTTGTTCGGAGATAGTTCTAGAGCGTTTTTGTTGGACAGTGTTCTTACCGTCAGAACCAGAGTTATCAGAGTTATTATTATCTTTTTTCTGTTCGTGGTGGCTGGCTTTCCTACTATTAGGATTAAAGGAGCCGCGGCCTCGTCTAGCAACGTTGTTAGGCATATTCGAGGACTTTTAGGTAGGGAAAACTATAAGTTTTTATGAAAAAGTGTTTAGCTAAAAAAAATGGACAGAGTGATCAGCGGAAAAAGGTGCACAGATCGTTAGAATTTAAATTCAAGGCGAACGCGGCATAGTAGCCTTTATCTTTATTAATCATTATTTACTCGATACAATTTACAAAAAATAAAAAGAAACAAAAGAAAATAAAACTAACTAAAAACAAAACTATATAGTCTCCTAAGTAAAAATAAAGTAATAAAATTAAATTAAAAAGAATAATCGCATTACACTAAATTTCCCTAGATCTTCCCCCTTGATATATTCCAACCAAAGTAGAAGCAACTATGCTAACAGAATAACGAACAAAACGCCCACTATAAAAATCGACATCCCATCCTGCAAAAGCTGTTATTAAGTAGCACCGTTAGACGACCCATAAAACCCGACAAATGTTTATACCATGGCAAACCTTGAATCATCGAGTTCTTGATCCAATCAATTTCGGAGTCACGTGAAGTCACGAGATGGGTCGGAGGAGGTAACGAGGAGAAAGGCACATACGATGTGGCAGGCAGATTTGAAGGCCGAGGAGTGGTTTTCAATTTAAGAGTAATGTTCATCGCGTCTTCCCATTTACTTTTGTTATAAGTACGCGGATTCCAGATACGTTTTCTAAGCTTCTGGATAAAGTTGTTGTGAATCGCAGCTACGACCTTCATAGCAGACGGCCTGGGAATAGATAATTCAACAAATAGGTCAATAAACATGGTAGGTAGACAACCCCGGATAAGCGCGTAAAAGGACCAGTTGGAGGAAGAAATGGTCCAACAAGAAAGAGAAGAGAGTTTCCTGAGCAAGGGTGTAGGATCCTGATCAGCCAAATCACCGGCTTCACGAAGCTTAGAAAATAAATGATTTTGGTAGGATTGCAATATTTGATGCATGACAGAACGTCGTTTAGAGCAGAGGATCAAGTGCATCAAGTCCTCCATGCGATCTCGGCATGAACGGCACGTGAGAAGATCAATATAGAGATCAGAGCGGGTGATTTTTAACTTTTCCAGGAGAGGCAAGTCATCGAGGAAGAGTTTGAACTTGAAAGTGTAATGTCGTGCGGCGTGAGAAGCCTGAAAGGAAGCATCATGAGCCGGAGAGAAATTAAGAGTAAACCAGGTAAGTTCCCAGTCCACTACATAGTCGTCCTTGTCATACAGGCAATATACAAATTGAAAACGTTTGAGAGATAAAAGGTCCTTCAAGAAGGTGGCCTGGAAATGGAGTTTGAAAAGCCGCCTGGGATTGGACTCGCAAACCACATTGTCATACACCAGGCGGACGGGATGCGAGGAAGTGTAAGCGTCCCCAGGCAAAAGAGGAGCCGTATCGGAATGATGAGCAGAATTCGCAAGAGAATCAGCAAATTCGTTCCAGTAATTGCCATCGTGACCTTTGACTTTGACGGGAGAAACCGCGAGACTTTTGGTATGAACGAGGCGCTCAATAGAAGCCCACAGCTCGAAATTGGTAGATTTGTAATACAGACGACTATTAGTATAGGAAGAAGATGCACACAGCCTCAAACCATCAATGGCAGCTTGGGAGTCCGTGTAAATAGTAACAGTAGAGTCAGCCAGAGTGGCGCTTAAAGCAGCGTAAATTGCAGCAGCTTCAGCTCTGGTAGAAGAAGGCCAGTTACGTATAGTGTCATGCGCATATGTAGCAACAGAGTTAAGATATCCAGCGTCGGGAATTATTTGGACCCAAGACCAACCCATCGAGACTTCAGGTGTTCCGTGGTTAATCAAAGAACCATCAGTATAATAACGATAATGAGAGCCTGACGGGAGAGAAACTGAAGAAGAAAATAAAAATTGATCATCCACAAGAGGAGCCATAGTAGGATCATCCTCAGCTACAAGGGAAGAAGGAGAAAAGTCTGGCAAAAGATTAAGGCATCGATAATAAGGAAGTATCGTGATGCTAAGATCAGCCCAAGTGTGAAGGGAAAGGACTTCCGAAGTAGATTGGCGAATACGTTCACAATTTGTAGGCAAGATCATAGATCGCAACAAAGAAATTGTGAAGGTGCAGCGAGGTTGAACGGCAGAATATTTATTAGCCGAAGGGAACTGAACATGCGCGTCACAGCCTGGACATGAACGAAGGCGAATAATATCACCAGGAGAGGAGAGACAGTCAGATATCCAATGAACGATCACACAGGTATCTTTCTTGGGTTGAACGCTAAGCTGTTTGCCGAAGAGAGGAGCACCATTGCCATCAAGTGTGACGAGCTAATGCCGATTCTTTTGCGATGTAGTAACACCAGGAAGTAAGACCACAGAAGAGGTAACAGAGGGAGGGCGTACATACTGATCAGACAACTGATCATGAGAGCTGGGAATGGTCGTATTGGCCTTAATGTCCAAATACCATTTATGTGAGAGAGAATGGCCACGCTTATCCTCAAGTTGGGCAATATAGGAAGTCTGATAAGCAGTCCAAGAGATGAGATGAGAGCCAGTTGGCGTAATTAATTGCGATAAATAATAAAGATGACGCTTCTGAATGACCTTGAGACAAGCTTTAAAAACATGCGGGCTCATACACGAATACAAAGGGGTATGGCCAGGAAGGGTAAGGTCCGGAAACGTTGAAGAGGAGTGAGCATGTTGCATGCAGAAGGGGGTAGAGACCATGGAAGCAATAGTGCACGCGATATAATCACACTTAAAAATATTCATGTTGGACCATAAGGACCAACCATCCACCTTCAAAGGAGAAATGGGAATCAGAAACCTAAACTGTATCAACATTAATCTATATATGAATAAACGCTGGATAAAAGGTGTAGAAGAATTAGCCATCAAAAATAAATTATTAACATGACAATGTATCAGATGAGAGGATAAATTAATCAGTCCCAAAGCTTGGGAAAGATAAAGTATAGGGTTGGGAAGAGAACGAGAAAAGTTAGCCTTATGCTTGATGAGCGAGCGAACAGATCGTGTAGCAATATAACAATCCGATGCTGAAAGGTGGGTAACTTGCATACGGTACTCGAGTTTAGGAATGAGCACCGAGTTATAAAGGTAAACCACTTGTTTAGCTGAGAGTTTGGTCGGACGAAGAGTGGCGGCGAAGGAATTACAATCACTGGCGATTTGTTTTTTAACGAAATCGCGAGAGCCTTTAATATTAAACCATACCCCTAAAAAGCGAAAAGAAGAAGTAATAGTAGAAAGAGGAGTAACAAAGATGGAAGGAATATCGTTCAAAGACGATAAGGATAAGTGAAATTCCACAGTGAGAACAGTGGATGTGGTGGTTAAGGGCAAAGAATTAGATATCAAGACATATTTCTGATGGTTAGCAGAAGTATTATTCAACGAGTAAAATTCTTCTGTGATTGATAACATATGCTCCAGTCCAGCCTTCGATGAAGAAATAAGAGTGGAATCATCCATAAAGACCAGGTTGTTAATAGAAATATCAGGAATAGAGACCGTATCAGTAGAAAGTAATGATGGGGACCGTAAAATATAAGGATCCAACATCTCAGATTTTAAAACAGTCAGAAGAGGATCGATGTAGATAACCCATAAGAGTGGGGAAATCACTTCGCCTTGGTCTATGCCGATGCGAACCCGGTAGGAAGAAGTTTCACCGTGAGCAGTAAACACCTGATTTGAACGGTTCATAAACAGAGATAAAATAAGCGTGATAGCAGTCGCAGGCAGACGAATGCGTTCCAGTGCAAATTTCAACATAGTAAGGTTGACAGAATCAAATGCTTTAGAGATATCTTACGATAAAATCCAGAGGGGAGAGTCGGTGTGATTGGCATCATGAATGATGGACTCGAGAGTAATGATAGGATCACGGCAGGTACTTCCTGGTAGCCCCGCAAAATTGCCACCTTTAAGAATATTGTGGGCAGCTAGAATGGTAGATAAGCGGTTGTAAAACAGCTTGACAAAGGCTTTCCGGATGACTTCCAGAAGCGTGATGGGACGGGTATTTTTCAATTGGCATCGCCATTCGTGCGGCTTGGGGATAGGAAAAACTATAGCTTGCCGCCAAAGATCAGGAATGTCAGCAGAAGCAAAACATTTGCGGATCAGGATGAGGAGTAAAGAATTGGCAATAGGTCCCAAATGTTTGAGCATTTCATAAGTAATCATGGAAGGTCCGGGAGCTTTGCCATTAGGCATAGAAGAAACCGTAGAGAGCCATTCCTCTAGGGAAGGGAAAGACAATAGAGAACTATAGATATCAGAAGAAACTGAGTCCATGGGTGAATATTCAGAGCGCCATCGATCAGGTAAAGCTGATATATGCGAGGGCGGGGAGGATTTGATAGGAACTGCATTTTGGAAGTGATTAATCACAGCATTAGAAATATCTTGCAGATCCGTCAACAACTGGGGAGTGGTAGGATGATCAATAAAGACGCGATCTAACATGATGCGATGACGTGAGCGAGAAAGCGCTGAGTTAATAAATGAAGAGATGTCAGTATCAAAATTCTGATCACGGGAAGCAAGATGAGCCTTGATAGAAGAATCCTGGAACTCTTTTTCTTTCAAAAGATGTAAGTCTCTCAATAATTTAGAGGCATGTGAAAGAGTATGGAATAAGTGATTAAAATTATCTGTCCGACAAGAAAGTAAAGTTGAAGGTAAAACAGGGACGGAGGAAAAAACGGATTTATACAAATTAAATATATTATTTAATCTAATTAAGTAGCCAGACCATTTACGGTCATAAGAGGAAGAAAAGGTATGCGGGTATTTATGTAATAATTTAATAGAGTGAAGAACGCGATTGAGGAAACGGTAATGCTGTATCAGGGTTTCTAAATCTTTAGGGAGTTTAGGGGTATGGTCATTACCAACAGTACGTGAGGGTAGAATAGCATTGGCGCCAGCGATAATGTTAGTGTGTAAATATTCACACATACGATTAACGTGCCAAGAGGCAAATACAACGGGAGAAGTGTTACATAGATTATCAATATGGGCAGAAAAGCCCTTCCATTGTGAGGGGGTAACCGAATCAAAAGAAAATATACGATGAGAACGTCGTTGAAGCTGTCGAGCACGTGCTGGCTTGAGAGAAGAAGACAAAAAAGAAAAATCATAATAGGTAATAACAGGATTATGATCAGAAAGGCTAAGATCACGCACGTCAAAAATGACAGAGGTGAGTAAAAACCGTTTAAGTAGGGGGACAGGACCAAACATAATCAATACGGGAAACAACAGCCGCACGATGAAAGGTACCCAAAGAGTCAGAAACAAAATTGATAGGAGTAAAATCAACATATCCATTCGTTAAAAGAAAATTAAAAAGGCGATGGATACGTTTGGAAGCGATTTGAGGTTGATTAAAAAATAGAGGGTAGAATTGATCTAGGTGCATATTAAAATCGCCACAAACTGCGTGATGAAAACCTAATCGTTTGGCGTCCGACAAGGCGAGAATAAGGAGGTCAATAGTTTCATCGCGCAAGGATTGATCAGAAGTAGGAGGGATGTAAACAACAAAAATTCGAAGCTTAATGTTTCCTTTGAAGTATAGGTCAACAGAAAGCAATCGTGATAAAAGTGAGGTATAAGTGTAAACATGAGAAGCTAGAGAATTTTCAATAAAGAGGGAAACACCTCCGGAAGAACGAACATGTTGGGAGGTATCCAAAACAGAGGAAAAAACAGTATAATTAGAAAGTCTTTTAGACAAAAAATGCATTTGTTTAGGATGTATGTGAGTGTCAACGACACCACCAAAGGAGATGTGTTTAAGGGAAAAGAAGTCATTTAATAGCTCGATCTTATTCTGTGAAAACATCTTAAGACCGTTAATGTTAAGAGAGGAAATATTAAAGGAATTGCAAAGGGAGAGCGAAGGAGAAGTAGAAGAAAATAAAGAATCTTGTAAGGTAAGGTCATCTATGTCAATGGGGTTGGGGGGATTGCGTACAAAGGAATCGTAATCAAAATTATTGTCCGTCATTATAGCACTATGATAAAATCAGACGGGGGAGGTATAAGAAGGGGGACAATTAATTAGAACCAGCTGTGTAAGCTGAGTTCGAAGAGGAGGAGGAAGAAGCAATAGATCCAATAAAACCGCTAATGGAGTTGGCAAGCATATCCAATTTGTTTTCAATAGCTGAATGCTTTGCATTAATGGCTTGAATTTCGTCGTAAGTTTGGGTGGAAGGGGGAGCCATATGAGAAGTAGAAGATAATGAGGAAATATCAGGGATATCAACAGGAGCGGAGATGGGAGTTCTAACTGGTCGTGAAGGAATGAAACCAGGAGATAAGGGGTTGAGAGTCATTTGTACGGGCGAAGCAGCGGGTCGAGAGGAGACCTGCTTAACAGTAGAATCAGGTATAGCCGGCGCATCTACGAGCATAGCTGAAGTCTGATTGGTGGTTGGGATGTCAGGTGGGGGTAGCAAACCGAGGTGTTGCTCAATATGAGTCAAACGTCTATCGTTGATCTCTAAGGCTGTGATACGATCTCAGACGTCAGCCATATCTTGTTGGAGAGATTTCAACAAGGATAAAATATTAGCAGCCTCGTGAGGAGACATAGTAGTATTTTGATTGGGTGTTGAAAGAGGAGGGGGAGAACGTAAGACCGTAGAAAAAGATACTGAACGGTCACATTTATCATTGGATTTAGAGCGATCCCGGCGAGGATTGTTATTAAGTCGGGTGTTAGCCAAGGGTTGTTGTGGCTGGGAGGATTGAGAATTGCCAGGACCTTTTGAGCGCGAGCGTGAACGAGAGCCTGAGCGTGAATGCTCTTTAGGTCTGGCAGGTTGGGTGATATTGAATCGTTCCTTAAGTGCAGCCACTGGGTTCCTTCCCCTAGAACGACCTCGATCTTGGCGGCTTGGGCACTGATTGGGAGCACAGCCTAATTTACCACATCTGTGGCAAAGTTTATTAGTATTGTCAGGGAGGTTCCATTGTAATGTATGGCCTCGGAAACCAATGATTTGTTCCATAGCGGCATCCATAGTTTCTTGAGAATTGAACGTGACATAAGCCCATCGTTTGGGTTTGTAGGAGTTCAGGGAGAGGGGAACATTGACGGCCTTGGCACCAAGATCTCTAGTGAGAGGAGCCAGGTCAATATCTTTGGTGTTAGGAGGTAGTTGTGTGAGCGTAGCGATGAATGCTCTGCGTGAGGATTTTTGATCAACTGTATAATAGCACGGAGTCACCTGGAGACAGGTGGAGAAGCAGTAAACGGCCCATTGGGTATCAAAGCGGGTGATAGAAAGGGCAGAATCGTAGACAATTCTGGCTTGTTGTACTTTGGCATTTTTCCTGGAGTAGACTCGAGAGGATTGAATGTTACCAAATTTCTTGAAATAAGACATGATATTGTCTTTGGTTAAAAAGAAAGGAATATCGGTAACTTGGATGGCTCAGAGGTCCTCATCACTCCAGAGCTGCTTAGGATCGTGGGCATGAAATACGAGATCCGGGAACTGTTGGTGATAGGGCTCCGATCGGTTTCGGTAATTACCGAACCATACCGACTGGTTTCGGTATCGGAGCGGTTTCGGTTTTATGATTTATCGAACCAAAACTTTCGGTTTCGGTATCGGTTTTGCGATTTACCGAACCGATTTACCGATAATAAAAACATTTTTTTTTTATAAGAAAAACGTAAATAATGTAGTTAAAAAAAAACGTTGTGAAACGTTTTTTACATAAACATTTGATATAAAAAATAACGTTTCGCAACGTTATTTTTGCGGAACTTGTAAAAAACGTTGCGAAACGTTTTTTATATAAACGATTTGATAAAAAATAACGTTTCGCAACGTTATTTTTGCAAAACTTGTAAAAAACGTTGCGAAACGTTTTTTACATAAACGATTTGATAAAAAAAATAACGTTTCGCAACGTTATTTTTGCGGAACTTGTAAAAAACGTTGCGAAACGTTTTTTACATAAACGTTTGATATAAAAAAAATAACGTTTCGCAACGTTATTTTTGCGAAACTTGTAAAAAACGTTGCGAAACGTTTTTTACATCGGAAATTTAATATAGAAAACAACGTTTCGCAACGTTATTTTCCTTTTTATTTAAAAACGTTGCGAAATGTTTTTATAAAACGATTTAATATAAAAAAAACGTCTCGCAACGTTTTTTTTTGTCACTTTAATAAAAAACGTTGCAAAACGTTTTTTTATGGATGATTTGATAAGAAAAAATCATTTCGCAACTTTTTTTTGCTAAACGTTGCAAAACGTTTTTTTACTAAACTCGTTCGGTAAATCGATTCGGTTTTCGGTAATTACCGATCGGTTTCGGTAATCATTAATACCGATACTGATTAATTCGGTTCGGTATCGGTTTTTGCAAAAACCGAACTGAACCGAACCAATCGGAGCCCTAGTTGGTGAGCAGCACCAACGCAGGCGTCACGGGCCTCCTTGGATTGGAAATGAATAACGAGGCGTTTGGCATCACCAGAACCAGTCATTCTTGCTTTACCAGTGTACGATTCGTACATTTCTAAAAAGGTATTGTTAACGGCATCAATCAATGCCTTATTCGTAGAGAAGTTCTTTAAAGTTTCAGGGGCAGAGTTGGGGGCAGCCGCAGCTTGAAAATCATTTCTATCGATGGAGAAGGTGGGTGACTGAACAAGGAATTGATCAACCGGAGAATCATCATTAGTAGCCTTATCAGGTGACGCATTAGGGGGGGATGCAGAAGTCATTGTTCTAGCATGCATGGACGCGTTGAGTCCATCAGACGCGTTGTCGTTAGGCGCAGAGGGAGCCGCAGTAATATTTGGGTAGGAGGAGAGGGAAGTAGAAGCAGTAGTATTTTCTTTAGGGGAAGAAGTAAGAACTTCAACACCAGCGTCAGCCGCTGTGTCAGCGACGATATCTTCATCCATAGCTTGTTCGGAGATAGTTCTAGAGCGTTTTTGTTGAACGGTGTTCTCACCGTCAGAACCAGAGTTATCAGAGTTATTATTGTTGTTTCTTCGTTCTTGGTGGCTGTATTAGGATTAAAGGAGCCGCGGCCTCGTCTAGCAACATTATTAGGCATATTCAAGGACTTTTAGGTAGGAAAAACTATAAGTTTTTATGAAAAAGTGTTAGCTAAAAAAATGGACAGAGTGATCAAGAATTTAAATTCAAATTAACCAATCCATTTAATTGAATCAGAATAAATAGAATATTTCGGACGAGAGTTTCTGGGCAGCAGTGCAGCCAAAAGTAGAGGAACCTCGTCAGGGATTACCATGTAAGTAAATAAATAAAATTACATTCATATAAATTAAATGTATTTATCGAATATTCAAACTGATTTTGATATTTAGAACTATATCCTTTATCGTAATGGTAACCCTGGGCGGTGGCTGTGGACGTGTACTGGCCAAAGATATTATCGCAAATTTAGAACGAGATTTTGGGAGAGGCCGGGTAATTATACTATAATAAAATTTATAATTAATATTTACGTTCATGTTTTAAATTTGATAAATTTGATCAATTTTAGTCACGCGTGATGATCGTAGGAGAAGGAGAAACTTACCTACGTATCGTAGAAGATAATTATTTTTATTTTTTTATTTATTAAGTGAGTAGCTAGGTCCAGTCCGTACCAAATATCGGCTGGAGACTCATGTTTTTTTTGGGCTGTGACTGATACTGACGTTCACGCTGTACAGCCTGGGTACTATTTTATAAAATAGTAGCAAACAAGTATCAAATGTGTATTTTTTTATTAAGTTATAATAAAAATTAGAATTTACTTTAATTTTAACATAAAAATTGTAAATGATAAAAAATTCGTAAATAAAAATAAATTTGTTTTCTCAAACTTAAAAAAAAGGTGTTTATATAAAAGAAAAGGTGTTTATATTATTTTTGATTATTCAATAGTATCACATGCCCCTTGTATACGTTCTACTGTATACGCAGCTTTAACGATCGAATAGTAATATTAAATTTTTGAAATATTTTAACCGTAATATTACGCAGGTTTACAGTCTCGTAAATTTTCAAAATATTTTAACTGTAGTATTATGCAGGTTTACAATCTCGTAAATTTTTGAAATATTTTAACCATAATATTACGCAGATTTATAATCTCGTAAATTTTCGAAATATTTTAACCGTAATATTACGCAGGTTTACAGTCTCGTAAATTTTTGAAATATTTCAACCGTAATATTACGCAAGTTTACAGTTTCGTAAATTTGCAGAATATTTTGACCGTAATATTACGCAGGTTTACAGTTTCATAAATTTTTAAAATATTTCAACCGTAATATTACGCAAGTTTACAGTCTTGTAAATTTTCGAAATATTTTGACCGTAATATTGCGTAAATCTTATGATATTGAAAACTTGCATAATATTTTAACCATAATATTACATAAATCTTACGATATTGAAAACTTGCGTAATATTTTGACCGTAATATCACATAAATCTTACGAAATTGTAAACTTATGTAATATTTTGAAATTTTTCGAAATATTATGCCATAAACTTTCGTAAACTTACAAAATCGTAAACTTACGCAATTTTTCGCCCTATAAAATTTCCTGATGTATTGCTTAAGTAATATTGTTCAGGAGGGTCTAAATTACTTGTATATCAAGTTTTATAATGCGATGATTAATACTTATGGGGAATTAGCATTTTTTGTAACGGTATTAATTTTTGATCTTTAATTTTTTATTATTTTAATAAAGAAAATAGACTATTTTTAAATAAAGATTCAAGTTGAATAATAAAGATTAAATGGGAATTTTTTTTTATAAAATCGTAAAGGTACTTAATAAGTTTATATTTTTGCTTTTAAATTAAAGTACTATATTATATAAATGTAATGCTATATTTGATCTGCATTTTTTCAATTTTAACTTAATTTAGGCCGAAATTACGAGGTTGGCCAGAATTAGCAAAATTTTGGCCAGAATTATGAATTATTGATCAGCAAATTTAACCAGACTTAATTAATTTTGGCCAACTTTAATTATATACATGCGCTATACATTTGAAGAGGATACTATGCCACAAATTTTTTTTTGCTAACCTTAATAAAAAAAATTTGCCTTATTTTTTTGTGACATTTCCAGTAATTGCTAAGTGTTAATTAATATTTGAATGATTTGTTTAAAGATAAAATGAATATAATATGGGAGAACTATCGCAGTTTGAAAGTTAAAAGAAAAATAAATTTAAGGAAATATTAGTAATAATGAAAAAGGTATTACTGGAAATATATTTGAGAGTATAAGAAATGGAGATAATAAGTTCACGATAGCAATATATTAATGAGATAATAATAAAATATTGTTATGAAATAAATAAACCAAGCATATAAAAATTATTGATATATTAACACTAAGGTGGCAGCTTAGTCGTTACAATTTGGTGCATGCTCTGAGAAGAAGTGGTTTGAATAATAAGAAAAAGAGGAACCACTTTCATTATCATCATATAATGAAGCGCAAAAGCGTTCTTGAGAATCTGAACTCAGAGAAAAATATGAAAAGAAAACCACAAACTCTTACCCTGACCTGAAATAATGGTAAAGGCGGATGCAGGTGGAAAGTAATAGAATTGTGTGTCTGGTATCCATAATAAAGCCTGTGTGGCTGAAGATTAATATGGTATATATAAATCCAATTAAGATCAATCTGAAGTGATATGGGAAATAAAAAGGATATCGATGAGTACCTAAAGATTGTGTAGTTAAGCGAAAAACAATTAAGTTTACAAAAATAAAAAGTTTTTGTAGTAAGATTATACGAGAAATGGGTACGAAATTACCAATCTAAGTTATGTAAAGACAAAAGTACCAGGAAATTAGATTAATTGATGGAAATACAGATTAGCCTGACGAGGTTATGAAAAGACAAAAGTATTAGAAGATTGAACTAATGGATGAAGGTACAGATTAACTTAAGATCATATCAAAAAAGAAGTACTACTTTGGGAGTACACAATGAAAATATTTGAAATGAGGTCATACTGGAAACAACAAAATTGGCAGTTTAAGGTCTGCATCAGAAAAAGTAAGCAACAAAACTTCGGAATTAGCAGTTTGGGGTCTGCATCTGAAAAAGTACGCAACAAAACCTGCAGTTTCAACACTGCTCTAGAAGGTATGACGAAAAGATTGCTGGTCAATCGATATTAAAAGAGATATTTAACTGAAGTTAAGGGAAACTGATGAATGCAATCACAATTAATGAAAGTTAATAAATCAAAGAAATATAGTCAATATTAAAAGAGATATTTAACTGAAGTTAAGGAAAACTGATGAATGCAATCACGATTAACGAAAGTTAATAAATCAAAGAAATATAGGAAATATTAATGACGTATGAGAAATATTAATGACGTATTGAAATAAGAAAATTAATGACGTAATAAAGTTGAAATATGAATGACGTGATATATGAAATAAATGAATGTAACGAATATATACGAGAAGTCATGATTAAAATATGAAGAAAATAATAAAGCACAGTAAAAGTTGGTAATGCGTAGTAAAATTAATGTCGTAATAAGAATGAAAAATATGAAAGATAAAGTAATAACAGAAATGCCTAAAAATATGAACAAATGTAAAATATATGTATATAAATGATATATTATTAATGAAATAAAAGTCGTTAAAGTTGATAATAGAAATGAAATATGGAAAATATAATAAACTTTGTAGCCGCGCTCAATTAAGATAATGTATTACTAGACCTACATTAAAGATAACTTTAATAAGGTTTTTCTATTGTAATAACAGAAAATTCATACACGTTATCAGCTGGTGAAAAGCATATTATATGTTACACTAAATTGGAAATTTTGAAGGTTGAAATAGGAAAAATAAAAGGTTAAAATTTCCAGGAAAAAAGGGGTATTTATAATTTTTGAAGTAATACAAGTCACGTGAATGATGTAATAAAGTTGTACAAATCATGTGATGAGTAACGTAAAGAGATTTTGAAGAAATGGTAGAAAAGAAAGACGAGAAATAATAGAAAAGAAGATAATGAAAATCATGTGACCAAAAAATGGTATAAATAAAACCTGGTCTGGAACCATTTTTCTTAAACATGAAAATACCATTAAAATTTCTGAAATACCAATAAAATATTCGAAATGGAAGAAATAAAAATATGTGTAAATATTGTTGAAAATGGTATCAAAAGGATTAAAGAACAAGAAGCAACAATAAAAAGTTTAGAAGAAAAAGAAGAATATGAAAGATTAGTAAAAGAAATGCAAGAATTTTTGAACAATATATGTTATAAAGATATTGATGATGAAAGAGACATTATTATGGAAAATAATGGAGAAAATGAGCGAGATAATAGTAAAAAGGATAATAATAGGGAAAGTATTGAAGAAAATAATAATAGAAGAAAAAGAAAAAGAAGTAATAATCAAGAGAAAAGTGTTAAACGAATTAGAAGTAAAGCGATTATAGCTGATGAGATTGAAGGAAAAGATAATGACTATGAATCAAGCACTGAAGAGGCAGAAGAAAATTCAGAAGAAACTTCAGATGCTAATAAGTCAAGTAACAAGGATAAAAGTAAAAGAGAAAAGATAAAAGAATTAATAAAAGAATTAAATGAAACACCAATAGAGGATGATGAAGAAATTGATAGAAATATAGATGTATTAGATGCCTATATTAAAACAGAAGAGTATGAAGGAAGATTGTTAAGAAAGTGGTATAATTTGGGTAAACAATTTATTTTGAAAATTGAAGGACTTAAGAAAGTTAGAAAAAATAAAAGTAAGAAGGACAATAGGTATCAATAAGTTATCAATCAGCTATCAATCAGCCTGCCCGATTGGTGACGGATTATGACGCAAGTTCAATAGGCTACCAATAGGGTAGCCTATTGATAGCCGATTGATAACCTATTGATAACCTATTGATACCCTATTTAACTAATTTTGACCTGTAAAATTTAAAAGAAAGAAATAATAGAATGGATGAGAATGAATATAATAGGATAATTAAAGAAATAAACAAAGAAAAGAAATATATAATTAAAGAAGGAATATTATTTAGGATAAAAAATAATGTGGAATTAAGAGTTATTAAAAAATATGAATTTGAAGGATTAATGTATATAGCACATGATCACGAACAGGCAGGACACTTTAGAATAAAAGCGACATATAATAGAATTAAAGAAAATTACTATTGGAAAGGAATGCTTAAAGATATAGAAATATATGTGAAATCATGTGATAGTTGTCAAAGGAGAGGAAAACCTATAAAAAAACATGAATTAAATGTAATAAAAGTAATAAAACCATTCTATCAAATAGGGATAGATATAGTCAGACCATTACCAGTTACAGAAAGAAATAATAGATATATAGTCACAGCGATTATTTTACGAAATGGCCAGAGGCTAAAGCACTAGAAAAAGCTGACGCAAAAGAAGTAGCAAGATTTATTTACGAAGATATAATATGTAGACACGGTTGTCCAAAGAAAATATTAAGTGACAGAGGAAGTCATTTCAATAATAAGATAATAGAATCATTGTTAAAGGAATTCGGAATAAAGCATAATTTCTTGACACCTTATCACCCAAAAACAAATGGATTAATAGAAAGGTTTAATAAAACATTATGTGAGTCATTAGCAAAAGTAGGAAACGTTGAGGATTGGGATCTGAAAATACCAGGAATATTATTAGCTTATAGGACCAAAAAGAATGATTCAACAAAAATAGAGCCAGGATATTTAATATACGGAAGAAAGATGAAAACTTTGTTGAATTTGGAAGAAAAAGTAATGACTATAAAAGACAGAATAACTGGATTAATAGAAGAATTACCAAGTGTAAGGAATAAAGCGAAAGAAAGTATCAAAAAATCTCAAGAAAATCAAAAGAAATATCACGATCAAAAGAGACTCAAAGAAGGATTTAATATCGGAGATAAAGTATTATATTACGACGCATCCAAAGAAAAACAATGGTCTGGAAAATTAGAAGAAAAATGGAAAGGACCCTACTATATCCACGAAATAATTAGTAAAGGATCCCATCGAATTAAAACTATAGAAGGGAAAATAATGAAGACACCAGTCAATGGAGAATTACTGAAAGAATATATTGATAGAAGAAATTTTGAAGTCATAGTTAGGATTTGAAGGGACTCAAATTCGTTGAGAGAAGGATAGCTGTAATGCCAGAATTCACGTGATAGAGAAATAATATTAGTACAACATATAGTAATTACAAGAGTAATAATTTAACCGATAGAAATAATTTAACTGATAGATAATAAATGATGAATAATAGTTCAATTAAAGAACAATAATAGTTATAAGTTATATTTATTTTTAGATTAAATTACATCATATTTTTATTCTTAGTTTAATTTATTTTAACATTTAAAATTAGGAAAATAGAAAGAAATAGTAGAAACTAATTTTTGAAAACTTATAAAAATACCCAATTTTTCCTTTATGTAAAGTAGAGATGAACGTAGTACAAAATCAATAGTTAGAGAGCTTGACAGTTAATTTTGTTTTCTCAAAAGATATGAAATAATAAAGATGAGAATATTAATTATTAAAAGTTATTTCGAATATACTTATGGTTTGCCTAAGTGTTAATTAATATTTGAATGATTTGTTTAAAGATAAAATGAATATAATATGGGGGAACTATCGCAATTTGAAAGTTAAAAGAAAAATGAATTTAAGGAAATATTAGTAATAATGAAAAAGGTATTACTGGAAATATATTTGAGAGTATAAGAAATGGAGCACTGGTCAAAATCAATACTATCGGGTACATATCGGGCGTCTATATATCAGTGACTAATCAGATACATATCGGGTTTTTATACATATCGGACACCCGATTTGTCACATCTCAAAATATGTCTAAAATTATAATTATCAAAGACCCCGATATTTAAACTTTTAGTCCCCGATATGTTGGCTAATATATATCGGTTACCCGATATTTGTACGATTTTTTAAATGATAATAATCGGATCACATGTTTGTTATTAGTCATTACGTATTTTCAAATTATAAATTAATCCTCTAATATATCTGATATGTAACAAATAAAATAGAAATACATTGTCTCGCATGCAGAACGGATTAGATTAAATTTGTTTCAATTAAAGTTTTTTTAAAAATAAACGTAAACACAAATCAATTTTGAACCTAGCTTATTAAATTTTTGATTAACTTTTAATTAAACTGCATACGGATGATTGATTCAATTTATTATATAATCAAATAACATAAATCTATTTAAGACTAGATTTAATGAGTAAAAAGAAAATTATTGAATTATTTTGATTTATGCTTTTTGGTCCTCTTTTATTTTGTTTTTTTTTTAGTTTTTCTCTTCTTTTCTTCTATTTGAATTAGAAAAAAAAATTATTGAATTATTTTGATTTATGTTTTTTGGTTCTCTTTTGTTTTGGGTTTTTTTTAGTTTTTCTCTTCTTTCTACTATTTGAATTAATTCTATTTGGGATTTCTTCTTTATCTTTATCGTGGTTATCATCGGTATCATAATCGTATATCGGAATATCAACACTTGAACGGTTAAACTGTTTGAGCGACTCTTGATTTAAACACCAGTTTGGTGCACCCATAGGTGGTACGCTAGATGCAGATATGTTGTCAGCTTTTTTAGGGTTTAAAGTTGGTGGTTTTTTCCTTAATAATTTGACCGTCAGATCAATTTGGTCGTGTAATAATCGTAAAAGCTTAAATAAATAAATTACTATTAGTGTTTTTGATAAATAAACTAATAAAATAATAAATATACATACTGCAGAAGAACGCCACCATTTATCATAAATGTATACTGATGTTGACTTTTCTTTAACGGCTTCCTCAATAACTTCACCATCTTCAACTACTGCAGGTCGGATAACAGTCCAATCTTCCTCAGGATCTGTTTCTTCCCACTCTTCCGAGTGGTAACCCGAATCTTTAAGAATTTTTACAAGGTCTCCTTCTGGATACCTGACAATATACTTATCTTTACCTTCTATCAAATAGTTTGTTGCTTTTGTTCTTCTTTTTTTTTTCTAGTAATGTAATTGATAGTTAACTACTAACTTTTCATTTCACATTAATTGAATATTTACTTACGTCTTGCATCCTCGAATTCTTTTTTGCCCTTCTCTTATCTTGTTTTATTCTTTCTTCTCCTTGATTTTTAATGTTATTCACACGATGCCGAGAACGCCATCGTCCGTACAAAATTTTTAGTAACTTGCCGTTTGTAATATTATATTTTTTATTCATGAGCTTGTACAAAGGCGGCAATAGTTTTGTTACTATGTTTTCCTTTTGCTCTACCCAAGTCCGTTCCTCGTCTATTTTATAAGTATCTCTTAATTCCGAGTCTACCCATATATAGACTTCTTTCTATAGAATAATAGATAAACGTAAATAGAATGAAAAAAAAACCATAAATGATAAATAAATAATAAATAATACTTGCTTTAATCGTTTTATACGAAGCAGCTGACGATGATGATGAGGAAGAGGAAGAGGAAGCGGAAGCGGAAGAGGAAGAGGAAGAGGAAGAGCTTACAGATTCCTGATCACTGTCCCTGTCCATCATTACTTATATTTCAGTTGAGTGCAAAACTTTGAATGAGAAGAAGAGTTTTCAGAACGCGAAAAGGTTGCATATTTATATAGATTTCAGGTGCAACTACGCGAACCTGATCCTGAAAAATTCTGAGGATTCCCTTACGCGAATCTGATTCTGAAGGTTTCCTCACGCGAATCTGATCAAACACGAACCTGATCCTGATTACGCAATCCGATTTAAAAGAATTCAACGCGAATCTGATCCTGAAAGAATTATACTTCATTTGAATAGCTGTCTAAATATTCTAAACTTTTTCATATATTTTAGTAAATATATTTTAGCAAAATGAGTAATAAAACTTCAGTAGCCGATTTAATAAAACATAAATAAAAATTGTAAAAATGAAACCTCTGTTGCTGATTTATTAAAGCCCAAAAAGAAGTATTTGTATGCATGTAATTGTATTCTTTGTAATGGTGAAGAAGTTGACCCTCGTACTCTAAAGAAACATGCAAAAGACAAACGCCTATGGAAGTTAAACCATAATAGAAAAGATCAAGAAAATGCCATTATGACAAGTGAACAAAATCTCACCAGAACAAATTCAAAAAAGCGGAAAATAGATGACCCTGATTCTTTCCAATTAAATAATTCAGATAATGAAGAAGGTATACCGCCTGATTCTTTTCCTGATTCATTCCCTGATTCTTTTCAATTAAATGAAGAAGAAAATATAAACACATTTTCATCAAACTTTCATGTTCCTGCATCTAAACTTGATAAAAATGATGATGATAATTATGAAAATGAAGAAGAGACGGATGATAATACAGATCAGGAAGAAGAAAATGAAGGTGAAAATATTTTCACATCTCCCAAATTTGATAGCGATGAAGTGTTTGTGATGGAAAACTTAAATGATTCGTTAGAAACTGAAATAATTCTATGGCTATTTAAATTCCAACAAAGATTTCGCCTTACTGACACGGCAATTGAAGCGTTAATAAAATTCTTACATATTGTACTTACTCGTTTAAATAATTCACAATTCAAAAAATTTCCTAATTCCTTATTTAAGGCAAAAGGATATTTGAATATTTTGCAACCAAAAATGCAGTTAGCTGTATGCAATAATTGTCATAAAATGCATAATGTTGAAGATATTGTCACATATAAGAAAGAAGGAAAAGTCACCATTAAGAATTGCCTACATGAAGAATTTCCAGATAATCCAACACCAAGTCGTCGTAACCAATGCAACAATCCGCTTACTGTTCTTAAAAAACGTAAAGAAGAAACAATTGCTGTGCCACGTAGTCTTTATCCTAAACCAAGCATTTGTCAGCAATTGAGTATGTTATATCAACGACCTGGTTTTGAAAATATGTTGAAACCATCAGGATTTCAAAGAAAAGGAGATATCTATTCAGATATTTATGATGGAAAAGTATGGAAAACATTTCCATTTGATGGCAGTACCTTTTTTACGCCAGAAACTGCCACAAGCCATCTAGGTCTTCTCTTTAATCTTGACTGGTTCCAGCCATTTACCTACACACAACACAGTACTGGTGCAATATATGCATCTATATGCAACCTTCCAAGATCGGAAAGAAATAAGCCTAAAAACATTATATATTTGGGTTTTTTACCAGGACCAAAAGAGGTAGGATTAGAACGTATCAATCATTATTTGGCCCCTATTGTAGACGAATTTTTAAAACTTTGGAAGGGTTGGAAAGTACCAAAGACATACCAGTGTCCTGGTGGTTTAAATATAAAGGTTGCATTGATTGTTGGATCATCTGATATACCAGCTACACGAAAGTTGTTTGGTCATGGATCTGCAGTAATGAAATGCCATAGATGTGAGAAACGTAGTATTTATAGTGGAGAATATAATAAAACTCACTATGGAGGGGATCACAACTATGAGATAAGTACCGCAGAATCACATAAGAAATATGCTCATGAATGGTTGCAATGTAATTCGAAGAATTCTAGAGATAATCATTTCAAAAAGCATGGTGTACGCTGGTCTGAATTGCTTCATCTTCCGTATATGGATCCTATACGTTTTGCTGCAGTGGATCCAATGCATTGCCTTTTCCTTGGTGTAGCAAAATGGATAATCAAATCAATTTTTGTGAATCAGGGAAAATTAAGTATGGAACAACTTCGGGTAGCACAACAAAGAATGGATCACGTTGAATTACCTTCTGACATCGGTCGCATTCCTCCAAAAATTGCTATTGGAAACGATGGCTTTTCTAATTTGACTGCTGATCAATGGAAAACTTTCATCATGATCTATTCGACTAATATTCTATGGAATATGCTAGACAATAGCGATAGAAAGATTTTAGGCCATTTTGTTCGGGCATGTAATCTTTTGGCAGCAAGATTCATTACCGAAGATGATTTAAAAGAAGCACAAGAAAGGTTAAAAGACATGGCTCACCTCATAGAAAACACATATGGGCCAGAATTCATAACAAGTAACATACATTTGGCGCTTCACATTCCTGATTGTTGTCGTGATTATGGTCCTATATATAGTTATTGGCTTTTTCCATTTGAGAGACTTAATGGATATATAGGTAAAGTCCTGACTTTACATCGATATCTCTTAAATTTTTTAATAAATGTATATTTCTTATTATTTAGGATCGTATCCTAACAGTAATCGACAAATAGAGCCTGAACTTATGAAAATCGTCCTCAAGAATACTCTTGTAGATTATCACTTAACATGCAAATGGACATCTGGTCTTCTTGATAAATCTCTTTGCCTTCTTATGGCAAGAAAGACTGTAGGTAGTTTGGGCCCTCACAGAAGAAAGGGAAGAATTGCAGCATTTTCTATCTATGAGACACAATATATCTACGTTTTCCAAGATATATGGTACTGAGACATTACCAGGTCAAATGCTTAAGCCTTCATATTTCAAAGTTATTATGCCTTTAGAATTGCGCAATTTTCTATGTGAATGGTATTCTATATTATATGAAAAAGAACAAGGAGAAATATTAGGATTTATGGACCTGGTAGTTAATCAGCACGCAAGATTGCAAATTGGCGCTGAAATATTTGGGTCTATGATATCAAGTCTACAAGAAAGAAATGCGACCATATTTGCAAAATGGAAAGCAGCTAATGATGAATCAATTGATGCATACCCGGGTGAAGTACAATATTACTTTGAGCATACGCTTAGATTTCCTGAAGGACCCAAAACACATCTTCTAGCATACGTGAAATGGTATAAATGTGCACCTTCCTCTGATATTCGATTTAAACATAACTTTATGAGACCAGACATATCAAATACGGAATTGTGGAGAACTGAATACTATGAGGAAGGCTGTGATTCATTGCTACCGGTTCATAGAATATTATGTAGAGCTACAAAATTTAAATATATTACAATTGGAAAACAAAATTACCTATCAATAATACCTTTAAATAGAAAATTTAATTTATAAATAAAATGCAGCCATGCAAATTACGTAACAGTGTAAAAAATTTCAAACTTGTTTTTAATAAAATGTGATTAGGACGATAAAATGTGGTGAAACATAGTACAATTTGATCATTTGATAGGAAAATTGTGACGAAATCTGATGGCGAAAACCGAAACCTTTTATATAATGGATGACGATTCTGAAAATAACGATTACGAAAATAATATTAATAATGATGAAAGTGAGGGAAAGAGAGGAAATTTCGACTAAGATGTAGAGGACTTGTTGAACGAATTCATCAATGTATATGAAAACGAATAAATTTTATTTATTTAAAGTTGTCGTAACTCAGAATAATTGATATTGTAATATTGTATTATTTGTAATAAGTTTTCACATTAAAATCTTCGAATATAAGCCTTCAACTGACCCACCCGCGACACACCCACGATATAACTCATTTTTTTATTAATAGTTTACCACGATACAACCGCGACAAGCCCGCGACATGTCTAGTTATTTCATTATATTAAATCGTGTTACAATTAATAGGGAATTTTTGATGTAACATTGTCTCCCAAAGTATTATGTCATTCCATCCTTTTGTTTATTATAACGAATAAAGTAAGGTTGTAGGCGTAGTAATTTATTTTAAGACTAATGATTCATATGATTAAATCGCAAAACGAATAATGTCTCCAAAGTATTATGTCATTCCATCCTTTTGTTTATTATAACGAATATAGTAAGGTTGTAGGCGTAGTAATTTATTAGACTTTAATGATTCATATGATTAAATCGCAAAAGAATAGGACAAATTAATGAATACAACGAAGAAATGATATAGACCAGTATAAATTCGATCAAATTCTTATAAAAGGATAACAAATTTTATCAACCTAACAATTGTTTTTTACGAGATTTTTATCTTTTCTATTCTAAAAGGATAACAAATTTTATCAACCTAACAATTATTTTTTTACGAGTTTTTTATCTTTTCTACAATGTAGTCCAAAGATCAGTTAAATTACTTAATTGAAAAAAGAAAAAGTGAAAATGAAAATTATCATCAATTAAATAATAACATGAGATACAATTACTGGAAAACTCTTGCGAGTGAAATAAATATTAAATTTGGAACAGATTATTCAGGAAAAAAGTGTAAAGAAAAATTCTACGGATTAGTGCGTGCTTATAAGGTATATAAATAAAATATTTCATATCACTAATATAAATACTAAACATGACATGATTTTATCAGAAAATGAAAAAATATGTAGATGGCGATCCCAAGGGTAAGAAAACGATGTTAGGAGAAATGTTTTCGAAGAATTTAAAGAACATTTCTGGGAAAAACCAAGTAAATATCACAAATATAAATATTAATATTTTTATATTTAAATTTTATTAATTAATTGTTTTTATTATTAGGAACGAATTATGATATAATTCACGATATTAACGAAAGGTCGAGAGCGACGTCCCAGGTGACAACTCCCTTAAATTATTCTCCTCCCTCATCGCCGCCACCACCACCTCCTCCTTATTCACCACCTAATATTATCAATCTAACTTCGCCACCACCACCACCACCTCCTTCTTCACCACCACCTCCTTCTTCACCACCACCTCCTTCTTCACCACCACCTCCTTCTTCACTACCACCTCCTTCTTCACTACCACCTCCTTCTTCACCACCCCAACATTATCAACATAGATTGATAACAACAATGTGTGTATATAAAATTCAATTATTCAAAATTTTAATTGATAACAACAATGTGTGTATATAAATTCAATTATTCAAAATTTTATTACAAATTTTTTTTTTTCAAATGTAGATGAATTTCCTCTTTGTATCCATTTGCTTTCTGATGAACATCAACAGCTTTCTAGCGAGGCATTAGAAGCTGGACGTATTTTGTGCTAACAAATATATTTTAAAATTGGCCAAGGCAAATATTTTTGAGCTAGTATTATAATTAATCAATTATAAAAAAATATATATATAATATGAATATAAATAAACTATTTATTGCTTTATTATATAAGTAAGTTTTTAAATGGTTTGATATTTTCATTTGATATGATATTTTATAATTCATATAAATAAACTTTTCGATGGCTTTTTGAATGGAAAAAGAAATTTACAGAAATCGATAATGTTCTTCAAAAGAAATTTTTTATAAATCATTTAAATTACAGTTTGAAATTCAACATTACAGTCAACTTGATATATTTATTCCAGTTTGGAACCGTCATGTACTGTACTAGTCATGTTATACTAATATCAATTTAGTTTTCAAACACATTGTTGATCACCAATTAAGTTATTTTCCTTAAGATTATCATGAAATATCCCGAATTTTTGTCGCGTTTTATCTTAAAAATATAAAATAACTTCTTTTCTCTCTTTTAACAAATATTTTTCTTCAAATATTATTTCTATTTTTTCCATAACTCTCTTACTCTTTTTCCGCTCTCTATTGCTTTCATATCCTTCTTGTATATCTTTGTTAAAGGTAAGCACGCGCTCCCTGAGTTTACGCTGGTCACTGCACGTATTATAAAGATTACGGTCTAACTAAAGATAAACTGTCTTAAATATTCCAATAATCTAATATACACGATATACCAGTATTGCTTCATAGTTTTAATGATACTGCTTACAAGATAGTTAGGAGTCTGTGGGGTTCAAGGAATAGTTGGCTTGGGGTCACATGGAAATGCGAACCAGATGTCACCTCCTAACTTTTACGTCCTTTATTTATTTATATATTTTTTACAGACTTCAATAATCATGGCTTGTAGACGTTCCTTTACTTCTCGCCGTAAATCTACCCTCCGTTTCAGACAAAAGTTAAAGAAGCCAACGTTTATTTGGATATTGCTAAAGGTGAGTGTGGTTCATATTTGGTCATAGCTGCTTGAGTTGATTTCTAAAGAGTGACTGCAGACGCGTTGTAAAGATAAATGTCTTACGCTCAGGATGGTTATTATCATCCAGTCCTGAAAGGATCCTGCGAAAATACTTGTATGCGGTTGTTGAATATTGTGACGTTTATACTTGCTCATCTAGTACTCCTGGATGACCCTTTTATTTTCCTTTCTTTGTTATTATAAGTCGTGTTAAACGTATCACTCAACTGTCTTCGTCCCAATAAAAGAGAATGTCGTGAACTGGTTAATCTAAAGCGAGCCTTTCTTTCTTTAAAACGTTCCATTTCTTATGATCCTCGTCATCAACCTCCGCAAACTTCTTCAAATTTGCCAGATTTTATAATTTTAATTTCTTTGTGTTGATATCATTAGGGCTCTATAAGGCAAGTGCGCTATTCAATGCTTCGCGCTGAATGGTTTTAATGTAAGGGGTAGGCCATCACACCTCGACAGATTGTAAGCAATATACGTATCGCGCGTTAGCAGTCGGGCGATCCCAGCCGCTTTTATGTTATTTCACTGTTTCATATTTGAAATACTTGGTATTTCCATTCTTCTGCTAACGCTTGCCAACCCTATTCTTTCCCTTTCTTCTTTTTAGGTTTTCTCTACTATCTTCTTCTACTGTCCTTCTACTGTCCTTCTTTCGTAACGTTTTCATATCTCACGTTGTTTTACTCTAAAATAGGGTAAGTAATTAATATCATTTATATCTTATTCCCTTCCTTCACCTTTCCTAAACATACGTACCTTCACTGGCAGGTCTATCTATATACCTTGTGTTATAGGTATATGCGCAAATAAAATACATATTCTTCTGTAGTGAGTTATTCACGATAGGCTAGCCTCCTAAGATATGTATGGGACTGAGTATCGTTACTTATCTATACACTATCTTATTATTTCATCATCAGTCAATACTTTGTCGCCTTTTATCCTTCGTCAGCAAATTCTTCGTCAGCAAATACTCTATTCGCCAACACTAACTATTAATTACTTACTTAGTTATTCCTATAACTAATATATATATATATATACCTCACTTTTAGCACTTTTTAGGTTTCCCATCGGCATTGTTTTAAACTTTCAAAAGTACCTAATACGGCAAATTTTCATTTTTTATTTTCACTCGTTTCGCTAATAATT